>LT598484.1:1753957-2048899 GCA_900074715.1 Lachancea meyersii CBS 8951 | reverse complement strand
ATAGCCCGACAGAATTACGATAGTATAGCGTAGTAGCAATTTCAAGTTTGGGCGCCTCAAAGTGACCTTAGGCTTTGAACCACAGGACTACTTTTGCTATTTCATAAGCTTGTACATGTACCAGGTGACAAATACCTTTGGTGTTTGTTGGCCCTTCATCTCCTTTTCCCCGTCAAAGAGGGCATCGAGGTACTAAGGTGTCTTTTTTATTTACAACTGATCGCTGGCGCCCTCAACAATTCATACTCGCATTTGCGGAAGTACTCGCGAAAGTACTCGTACTCGAACTTGTCAACGCCAATACCATGCCTTCCTTCATTGCCTTGCTGTTTATGCCCTCCAACACAATTGTGCTCTTAGTCTTCTGTACTAACACTCTCAACTGACTCGTATCAAGACCTAATCAAAAAACTACTTGGCCTTCACTTTTTCCTAATTGATCGTTGCTCTCAATTATTACAAGGTGTCAAATTGAGAGCATTAACGATCAATTGTTCAATTTCGCTTGTGGCCCTCTCTTTATTCGTGCTCGGACTCATGAAAGAAGATCCGTCCATTGACAACAATAGACGCAATCGACAATAAATTGCTCTTGCAGGACGCTGATGATGTCCTGAATGCGCTACAGCAGAAGAATGAGCTCCAAAAGACGAGGAAACTCCACGAACTACATTTGTGTATTTAATTGGGATAACCCCCGGATTTTAACAATTGTGACAAGGTGTCCTCGCAAGGATCCGGTGTGCAATTCAATTGCATTGGCGCGAGGAAAGTTTATAAGGCGTGTCTCACAAGAAAGGAATAATCTTTTCATTCCAAGAAATCAAGAATTAAACTTGGGATTAGTTGTCTAGGGCTGATAGGCGAACCCGCGTCGAGGAAGGTCTCCGTTGATCTAAAGAATAAATTTTTGACCGCCACACCACAATTTATATCACTTTTTCATCAATGGCAGCAAAATGATACTTTGTTTATTTGATTGCTTTAGTAGTTCTGCATGACTGTCGAAACTTGGCACAGCTAGGTGAAAGTCAAAGAGAAATAACCTAGCGGACTTCTTACGTTGCCCAAAATCGAAGACATTTTCATCACAAGTGACATCATCGGAGGAATGGAACGTCATAACACCTAAGAACTAAATAACGATTTTATACAGAGATTCATAGGAGGACGGCTAGCACGTAGTTCTGGCCTGAGCTTCTGTAAGCCGCTGAATAATTTCAAGCTTTATTGTACTTATCATAAATGTAGATGCCAACGTTAGCCTTCAGATATACAAAAAATAGTTTTTTCAGTGGCTGGCGACTTCCGAACTTTTCAAAAACTGCCAAACTTATTATGAAATTTTTTTTGACAAACCACCTCAGCCACATCCACCTAAATTACTCTACTTGACTTTGTTCTGGAGAAAGCTAAAATTTACTGGCACTATCAAGCCGTAACAGTCGCTCAATACACTTTTGAAATACCCGTTACCGAATGGCAGAGTAAACGCCGGAAATCTCTGTTGGTGACCGATTGTCGACATGTCACAGAAATATTTTCAGAGCTCTCTCGAAAACCGCGTGTCTTCCCAGCTACTATGTTGGGAAGGTTTTTCACGAGCAATATTTGATGCCGTCAGAAACTCATTGAATTTATATAGAAACATGTAGGACCGTTGCCGAACAAGCTAAAAAATACACCAAAGAATGGTCGTACCCATACACATATAAACCAGATCCTGTTTTGGTCAAAGACTTACGAAGGCTTTGGTACTGATTCTTTTAATTTGCATACAGCTTATCTTCTCACTCGAGGGTTGTTGTTGGAAACTCAGAACAGAAATAAGCAAAAATCTCATCCTATCTGGAACTACAACCCCCGTCAGTTTAGGTTTTGTTTCGCTGTTTTTACCGCACTTGAAAAGCACATTCCTAGAGCGTGAATGTGTATTTCTTCAGGCGAATGCTGCACTACGATACCGCAAAGTGAAATGCTCAGCTGTTACTACATTTGTTAACTACCAAAGCGCTCCACGTTCCCACGATTTGCACTCTTGTTGTCACCAAAGCTTTTGCAAACACTCTTTCATGTACACACGACCGCAGGTACCGACCGAGAACTAAATAGTAACCCTCAGCAAACATTTTTTTCTGGTTTACCTAAGCTGAACTTGAATGACTATGAGCGTCCCCAGAAAAATTTAATTTCTTTGTTGTGCCTGCATACGTCATACTTAAAATCCGGTAAACAAACATTAGAACCCTTCTCCTCGAGACAATTGAAGGTAGACTGCTCTTCCCACAGTTGTTTCTTTGAAGTCGCATGTTTCTCTTGCCGGAAGATCATTCTTTTTTTTTTGAAGCCCGCTCAGAGAGGATATGGGTTGATATGAGTCATGTCCGTTGGGCGTTTTACATTGCCCATGGTAAGCGCTTCTCGAAAAACGTTACGAAACAGCTGGAACGGCGAATGTGAAAAGCACGCAACAAAAAAAGCCGAGTGGCCCTTATATTCCCCAAGCTCAACCATTTCAGTTTATAATAGGCGCCCCAAAGTTCTCGTATACTCAAATTTTGTAGAGCTTCTTACTTTAATTTGAAAATTCGGCAGAGAGATTTTGCTAGCAAATGGAAAACGGAAGAATGACTTTGCAGGCCTGACTTTAGCCTTCGGGGCCCACACTGTTGAGTTCGATGAGTAGCACAATCTTGAGCGCCCACTCATAAACCTGTCACCTGGTGTTGGCAGGATGAACGACTCAATGAATTTCATCTATGGTGATGAATCCCTCAGCTAAAAATCCCAACAATGCTAGTTTTTATTTCCATGGAATTGGTGCCACACCTCGTCTGACAATTTGATGGCGTGCAAACACCCTGGCGCCGCAACTAAGCCACAGGGCAATTGGTTAGATGACACCTCAAACTCCTTTGTTACGGATGAAAACAAAACCTCGGAAGTTTTCGACACTTTAATCTCACTATTACAAGGAATGATTTTCATTGCAATATGAGTTAAACCTGATTAACTGCCGACTCTTTGGCGAACGCACAAAACTTTCAATACTACGAGCAAAATCCTGTTTTTGACGTCAACGTAACCCAGTCTAAACGCCCTGATGTCTTTGGGCACCGCGAGAGGAGTCGCTGGATTATGATAGTGGCTCCTTCCCAAATATTTGAGGTTAAGATCAACTTTTCAGAAATTTTTTAATACATGGGAGTTTTCATCCAATTTATCTTACCATGGGGTCTTGGCTACCAGTGTGCATTTCCGGGCTTGGCAAGGGTACCATTCCTTCAAGGAAGCTCATGTGACGTGACATCTTACACAAAGCACGCTCATGTGACGTGACATCTTACACAAAGCACGCTCATGTGACGTGACATCTTACACAAAGCACGCTTTCGCCAATGTTACTGCGCAAAGGAATGTCCGGTCAGTGGATCAAAAATGGGTTATATTATTGAGTGTTAGCAGTGGTGCGCCAATGGAAGACTCGTTTAACTAATTTTTGGTTGGTCAGTTCTCTCTTCTTGATTCAGCGGCCAACAATAAAGACCTTTAAGCACTCCTGACCGATGCTAATACTCCCAACGACGACGTTTCAGGACTCTTTTGGGACTCTATCTCGAAAGATGATGTCAACCCTTTAACCGAATATTACAGAGAATCAAATTCTTTACTTCGTGTTCCTGCGTTGCGCCGATACTGTTTTAACTCCACAGCCACTTGATACAAGCTGTATAGCGAGCCTCTTGTTATCTTTACTCAAGAATCTATTTTTTCAACTTGCGTATTTATTCTCAGGGTTTACTAGACTTTTCACTTATGTGCAAGGTTCATAGTGCAGTAGCCTCGAAGCATGACTTCGCTTATACGAGGTTATGCTTTAGGGGCATTGAAGATGAGGGGGTGAATTTAAGGTTGACTTACGAATAAAAAGCGGCTGCTTCTTTTCTCGAAAGAGGTGATTTTGAGACGGATATGACTGACGTTTTTCACGCTTTTCTAACTTTAGGAATTTGTTCTTTCTCGCCTGGGAAAACAACATGAAAACTTTGGCGATTTTGAGTGAGTTCGACCAATGTTTAGGCTTTGACGTACGGGAGCTGAGCATTGAATACCGATGCAGTTGTCAGCACAATTGTTGACGTGAATTTTTCACGGGCGTAAACCATGCTTTTAATGTTCAAGTTGATTCCTGTTCCTATCTTACGCCATGTACTATACTTCCAAACGTAAATACCTATTTTTAATTCATTCATACTGCTTCCCAATATTTGTTCACGTCCGAAATTTTAGACAAAACTGAAATTTCCATAAAAGCAGGTGTTCTCTAATAGAATCGAAATAAAGATCTCAAATTCTGTGAAGATCGGTAACGCTGGTCATAATACTATAGAAAAATTACCTAACTTGGTCTTTTCTCCGGTATTCCTCACCATCTTTTTTAATTTGTGTTCTGAGCTGTCTGTTGCAAGCTTATCACCACCCCTTATGCTCTGAACACAAATTGCTCACTAAAATTGATAATACAAGGAGAATAATAGTCGAAAATATTTGTTTGGACCTCTAAATCTGCACGCATAAGATATCGATGAAGAATGAACAAATATTTGTAACCAACACAGGATGAGGAACAGGAGCAAAAGGTTGCAAAAATTTCAGGGCTATGTATTTGTTTTCGAAATCTGGCCGCAATTTCAGTATTTTGACGGTGGTCGTAGCCTCGCTGAGATTACCAGGAGAAAATTTACAAAGGATTAGGGCCTCACTGGCGGCGGGTTTTTACGATCGGCTGCATGGTTCGAAGAATTCCAGATCCGCCTGTCATATGCAGCGTGTTGGTAAAAAGAGGTGAAGTTGGCCCAAAGAAGGATTATCTGTAAATTGATGACAACTTTTCCTTCAACAAACCAGCATATTCTCTAATGCCAAGTGTTTAAGATCCAAGTTTTTCAAGCGCTTGTTAGTTTCAGGTTATTTGAAGTTCAAACAGCAAGTTCTTGTGGTCTTCTGAGTACCGCGACGTTATCCCTTTGGGGCTCTGAGTAGTGTAGAAATATATGTCTTACCCTTTCTTCCGTTTGCTCTGCCTTTTCTGCTCTTTTGCGAAGATAGTCACCATCCGGGTATCATGATCAAATAACTGCCAGATTACATCCAGCTTTCTGTCGTTAAGTCTAAGTAACCTTTATAAGAACTCTTCGAGGTCTTTTTCCTACCTGAACAGCTCATTCCGGGTGCCAAACAAAAATCGATCAAAACAGCCCACATTAGTCGAAAGTCCGTGAGCTCATCTTCTTTTCCTAAAATCTTGATTACTAGCGTAGTGTGCATTCAGACCAAGTCACACGGGAAGAAAGTAACATCTTTTGTGCGTTCAAGTAGACCACTTGACATTGAACCACGTTCTTTAGACTCGAATTCACTTTACACAATTTTATCTCAGGTCTAAACGAAATGTCAGCTATGAAAGCCCTTTGAGTTAAATTCACAGACTGATAATTACACACCGGCTTAGCTGAAGCTAGACAGCAAACAAGCCTTTGATCATGAAAGTTCTGAAAGCCTGTGCATTATCGACACCGTTGGTGGCAAATGCCTTCATGGATAATTCTCCGAATATATTTTTGAAGATATAGTTGCTCCCTAGCTCCAGTAAATCCTCTCTTTTAAAGGCTGTATGGACTATTGCCGCCAAAGAATCCTTTGCTGGGGGCATGAGGCCCTAAGATCGTGGTGTTTCGTGCGCTGGGTAGGCTGAAAGTGGCATTCTAATGCTGTGTTCATAAATGAATCCGGCGGTACAATGTCGAACGTCATCATAGGTTCAAACCAAATCGAAGTTATTCACTGCCGAGGAGGGTGCTTTTAATGATGTGTGGTTTTCGGCTGTTTGTGAGAGTTCTTTCACGGCTAAAGTCTAAGGTGCTTCACAGACCATCTAATGTCAATGGTGTAGGTGCTTTTGGAGCTGAAAAAGAAGTGATCAAGCACAATGGAGCGGGCACAGTCTCCCTCCCCGACTTATTTGTTAGAAACTTTGGTAAGTTGTATAGGTCTTGTGGCATTTGCAAAAGTATGTACGAGCAAAAAGTCATTATGGACAACATATCTGCCACCAGTGAGGAGACCTTGATGTGATCAATTCTAATAATGGCGATATAACTAACTTAAGCAACCTCAATATTAGCTCTGTGAAAAAAATTTGAGTCACCTACAAGAGAACAATCAACAATAGTGAGGAACCTACGGACTCGGACACCGGTATAGATGGCACCATCTGTCTTTACTCAAGCAGTGACACGCACTTTAAGTAGTGAGCTACTTCAGAGTTTCAAAATGCAATACAATTTGCGAAGTCAACAAACCGCTTACAATTAGAGTGCATATTTTTTGCAGTGATATTGACAGGACTTGTTACAGTTCTATTAGACGGGGGTTTTCCGAGGGCCTCTCATGGCGGCAAGTTATATCGATAACCACGAAAGCACGAAGTGACCGAATGTCTTTGGGCAGGGTTTGTGGCATGGTTTAACGAGACACATATGCACATTCCATTATAATCTGTTTTTGCATATGTGACAGGCAGATTGGCCATTAATGAATAGCAGCTTGACATTTTTCTACATGACGCTCGAAACCATTCGGGGGATCGTCAATTTTAGTTATAAATAATCATGGCATCATGCTTTTTTCGGTGAAAGGATATAAACACCAATGCTAAATGCTCCGTGTAGCTTTATAACTACTATCTTTCCAAGGTGGATAACGGAGGCAGGATTAGTAATTTGAGACGTAATATATCAGTACAGACATCCATGCGCGATGTAAACCGGCGACTTTATCCAGAGATAAGAATGAGTAACTTTCGCTTGCCTGTTTAAGATTTTAGCCAAGTACTCAGGAGACACGGAAAGGAGAATGAGAGTACATTTGCAACAATTGTATATCAGGATTTAGAGGTTATAAGCTGGAGCAGCACCGTTCACTTATACGATGAGTCCAGCTATACTGGCCATGAATTCGAGGAGCCGTGATGTTTTTGGAAGGATGACGAAGTCATCGTTTTCATGTCGTTATGTACCGTAAGTCTGGTTAAGGGGAATTTCGAAGAACTTGAGCACCCACCATTTATAGTAAAGGTTTCCAAAACTTCAATTTTGCGACCAGTGTAATCCGTTCAGGGACCCATTTGGAAGGCATTCCGGAACTTGCGTAAAGTGTTGACACAAAGTTCCAAGCCTTATGCAACAAGCAAG
Source organism: Lachancea meyersii CBS 8951 (assembly GCA_900074715.1). Classification (NCBI taxonomy): domain Eukaryota; kingdom Fungi; phylum Ascomycota; class Saccharomycetes; order Saccharomycetales; family Saccharomycetaceae; genus Lachancea; species Lachancea meyersii. The sequence continues at coordinate 2,041,646 of LT598484.1, read as the reverse complement.
TTATATAAATTAGAATTTGACGCTGAAATTATTTAGTAAATGACCATGCTCATCTGATCATCCACTCATGACATTCTCATCCCTTAGGGGCCTCCTGCTTCTAAATACCATCAAAGAACTGAAAACAAACACTCACAGGAGCCATGTAAAAATCAATCCGTTCGATTTTAAGACCTACATCGAATACACTTTTAGGTAGCTGATCCCCAAATTCATGAATGGGGTTGGCCCATTTTACATGACTGGTACAAAAATAGTTTTTGTTTTAAATTCGTGTCCTTGACACGTTCACCGGGAAATGCTTCGCCATTTTGTGATATATTCATTGTAATGACTGGCGTCAGCCCTTCGCTCTTCAAACATCCAATCCTCCCTCAGGTTGGCCAGCTTTACCAGGAAACCTGCGGTTGCCCAAACACTTAAAAGACACCTCATACAGTACCAAGCATTCACCGCATAACTCTCAAGCCAAAGACCAGTATAGAGCAGCTACAGACTTCAAGCGCTCAGCCGTTTTTGAAGACGTAGTGATACGTTAATCAGCATGAGACAAACCTCACTCAAACGCTTCTATTGATGAACGAATTCCCGTTATCCAGTCTCCATTTTTAAGATGATGTATTCGAAGAGAATTTGAAACTCCAGTGGATATTTTTGACAAAATCAAGCTGTGTTCATAGCTCATCATCACTGTTGATTAGAAAGTCACTCTGCTCGTCTTTTTTAACTTCCTTCTCGAGTTCTTCGGCGGCTCTTTTATTCTCAACCGCCTTTTTCTCTGCCTTAGACTCGACCCCTGTGCTTGTAACATTTTCAGCGTCCTTACTTTTATTAGGGGGCGTTGCTTCTTTTGCTGAATGAACATTGTCCAATAATTCCTTTATGCCCTTTGTTTCAGCCATTGCGTTTCAAAGCTCGAGACAGAAAACAGCAAGGTATCTTTAACAATCCTCAGAAAAGTGAAAGAAATGTCAAAAGTCGGAATAGACTTCTAAAGGTCTATTTATCGTTAATAAATGAATCTTGGAATGGTTTTCCTCTGACCACTCGCTCAGATATATTTATTTTAACCTAAGTTGTTGGTATACTCGGTGGAAAAAAAACCACACGGGGTATTAACCATGCTTATTAATATTGGGAAAAGCTCTCCAATCGTCTCATGTGATGAGTGACAAGGGGTGGGGTAGCCTCGAGTAATCGGATCAGATTTTGCCACGACCAAATTTACTCGTGTTGCTCGCGAGAAAGATACGTATCTAGCAATAAAATGACTCGAACTTCAAGTGTAGATCAGTTTGGACATTCTGAAGCTCTCGGCGTCATGTAATTAACTCATCGGCTTGGCTTTGTCCTGATAGTAGGAGCTCCTTGTCGTAGAGACCAAAATTGAGAAAGCGGTTTCTCAAGAGCATGATTCATCTGGCATTAGCGCTTCCGAGACTACTGCGGTCGCTTCTCATTGATTTTCCACTGATAGAAAACTTTCTTTCAATGCCGCAAGTGCTTTACTTTGAGTATATGATGGATATAGCCAGCGGACAGACGGATATCTTTCATTTCAAAAGATGGATGGCGGTACACGATTTGAGTTGTTCTTTGCTCTACAGAGTAAGCTGATAGATTCCCTTAAAATCAATTTTTGTCACATTTGATCGCTGACGCTCACTAGTTCACTTTACTTGCTTGCGTCTAACGCCCTAAATACGTTTTCATTTCTATTATAAGCCGGCCGCAACGTTCAATGGTGCTTGTGAAATTATGATTTTTTCTACCATACCAATCGCTGACGCTCGGTTGTTTTACTGCGCTTAGAGCCGTCTCTACATTTCTGCCGTGCTTATAGCCACCTTTTGTTCACAACTGGTCGCTGAGGCTCAGCTGTCAGATGTCTTTATGTTCTTCTCTATTCAGCACTTCTCGCTATGCTCTCAATCGTTCGACAGTAGAGCCACTTCTACACTCATGCTGTGCTATTAGCCATGCTTATGGGGTTCCTCATTCTCAAGTGATAGCTACACTCTTAGCTGTTAAACGGCACTTATCTACAAACTCTTATCACAATTGATCGCCAAGCCCCGCAATTGTTCAGCCATGCCTGAAGCCATTGATAGTCTCACGCTCTCAGCTGGTCGGCTGCGCCTATCGCTTTCTTTATCTACAACTGATCGTTGACGCTCTCATTTGTTCGACAGTGCTTAGAGCCATCGCCAAGAGCTTCTAACTTCCCAGCTTTCTTTAGCCCCACGCTTTGCCCTTTAACACAATACACTTTTGCAAGCTGACCACACCACGATTGTTGTTGCGGCATTTAACCATTGTCCTCTTCTCGGAGACTCACAGCCTATACAGCCACCATAGCAAACGCTACGTAGTACACATCATACTCGCATCACGAGCAAAAAGCAAAACGTTACGGTTTGATCAAAGAGAGATTTTTCCGAATCACTTCCGTGTATAACCCTCAGCTAATGCAGGTATAATTATGACCGGTTTTCTTGGCAATTTGGGAGTGTCACAATTATTCGATTATGTAAATTCAATTTAAGTTCGTTTTACAAAACACGGCTGAACAAACTTGGCTTGAGAATCCAACATGACTATCTCTAAAATTCACGCTAGATCTGTCTACGACTCCCGTGGTAACCCTACCGTTGAGGTAGAAATCACCACCGAGAAGGGTCTGTTCAGATCCATAGTCCCATCAGGAGCTTCTACCGGTGCCCACGAGGCCAATGAATTGCGTGATGGTGATAAGTCCAAGTGGATGGGCAAAGGTGTTTTGACCGCTGTTGCCAATGTCAACAACATCATCGCCCCAGCTTTGATCAAGTCAAACGTGGACGTCAAAGACCAATCCGCCGTTGACGAACTTTTGTTGTCCTTAGATGGGACCCCGAACAAAACAAAGTTAGGTGCCAATGCCATTTTGGGTGTCTCTTTGGCCGCTTCTAAGGCCGCCGCAGCGGAAAAAAATGTTCCCTTGTACAAGCACTTGGCAGAAATCTCAGGAGCCAAGTCTGATTCATTCGTTTTGCCAGTTCCTTGCTTGAACGTATTGAACGGTGGGTCTCATGCGGGTGGTGCTTTGGCACTCCAGGAGTTCATGGTTGTCCCGACTGGCGCTGACTCCTTCTCTGAGGCCTTAAGAATTGGCTCGGAAGTATACCACAACTTGAAATCTCTGGCAAAGAAGAAATATGGTTCTTCCGCTGGAAACGTTGGGGACGAGGGTGGTGTTGCACCAAACCTTCAGACCGCCGAAGAGGCTCTAGATTTGATTGTTGAGGCTATTAAGGTCGCTGGGCACGAAGGTAAGGTCAACATCGCTTTGGATCCTGCCTCCTCTGAGTTCTACAAAGACGGTAAATATGACTTGGACTTTAAAAACCCAAACTCGGACAAATCCAAGTGGTTGACCGGTGTTCAATTAGCCGACATGTACGCCTCTCTGGTCAAGAAATACCCAATTATTTCTATCGAGGATCCGTTTGCCGAAGATGACTGGGAGGCCTGGTCTCACTACTTCAAGACCGCTGGTGTTCAAATTGTTGCCGACGACTTGACCGTCACAAACCGTATACGGATCAAGACTGCCATCGAAAAGAAGGCCGCCGACGCCTTGTTGTTGAAGGTCAACCAGATTGGTACTTTGACTGAATCAATCCAGGCTGCCAATGACGCCTACGCCGCTGGCTGGGGTGTGAAAGTGTCCCACAGATCTGGCGAGACCGAAGACACTTTCATCGCTGACTTGGTTGTCGGATTGAGATGTGGCCAAATCAAGACCGGTGCTCCAGCCAGGTCCGAAAGGTTGGCTAAGCTGAACCAATTACTTAGGATCGAAGAAGAGTTGGGACCCAAGGCTATTTTTGCTGGTAATAACTTTCACAGCGGTCAAAAGCTGTAATTAAACCTGCTGCAACTTATATGACATGAAACATTTTAAACTATGGCGAAGAATAAGTATTAAGAGTCTCAGGTGATTGACTCATGGTTGGAGAGTCGTACTGCTACTTATCTTATAACAAAGCATGAACCTATACTACCATCTTTCAGGACTGATGCGTTTTATTTTTGTGATTAATCCTGAGACTGGACTATGTGTACTTCGAGTAAAACATTCATCGACATGTATACCGGTGTACAGAGCTGTATTTTGTCGATACGTAAGGCATTTAATAGGGTATTTTTTGGTAACATGAGAATTCTCGCTCCACCCCGCATGTCTAAAACCCTCATTTTAGGGTCTGCAAAACCAACCATTTGAGCACATTGCATAGGATAATAAGCAGTATGAAATGTTCATCCTTGCCAGGACTCTTCAGAAACACCTTCCAAGTCTCGCGACGAGTTTGAACTTAACATGTACGCGATCCGTATACTTTGCGCAAACAGAGATTGTTGGGGTGTCAAAGATTGCTATTTTGTCAGTATTTCATATCTTGAGTGCACAATAATGAGACCACCTGTCGATCTGTGAAGGCCTGATAGCACCTCAGACAATTTGTGTTCTCCGAGTGAGAGACATAGGTCGCATGATATCATGCTGCATTCGTGACATAGGGTTCCGCTGCAACTCTGCGTGAACATTTCCTGCCTTCCAGCTTCGTGTGAAATTTGTCCGGGGAAACACGCTCATACCGTTTAAGTTTACTAAAAAAGCCGTTCGTTTACTTTTCTGTGCCTCTCCTCGAGGGACGCGCGGAGACTACGTTGGCGCCGTAAGATAGGCTCATAAAATTGCCGTTGACATTAGAAAAACTTGTTCGACGTGCAATGCATAATTAGGTAATGTCAAAAACATGGACATTTAGCAGTAGAGCGGTTTAAAACCGGGGAGAGGCTTGTTTCAAAAATAGATATTAAAGCGAGCGAATCTGGCCAAGTTACAGCTTTTCTTCGAATGTTCACATCCAGCTTTAATAATTTCAAAATTTCCACAGGCTTCAAGCGATGAAACTTCTTATAAAAATCAAATATAACGGAGGGCACTACACCTGCAGAGCTACAATCACTGAAAAGTGCCCATTCAAGACGCACAATGCCATCTAAAAATAAGTCGTAGGACGATCTGAAGAAACTTCCACCGTTTTACGAAGCCAACGATTATGTCAATGACATCCCAGAGAATCCATTTTCAGCATACGCCACAGTATGTCTACTAATGCTTATGTGTAGCGTTCATGAATGGTTGGGACCCTGGTACCGTCTCATGTTTTGTAAATCCTTCAAACTTTTAACTAAGATTTGGCAGTTACAAGCACAGCACGGATGAGAACTACTTTAGTAATGCCAGACTGGAACTAACAGCTGCAGTTTTCAATATCAACTGTGCATTTGGAGGATTGCTGTCAAAAATTGGAGATATTTACGGTCGTGAAATTGGGCTAACCAGTGTTATATTGATGTACATGATTGGTGTCAAAAAATCAAATTGCTTCCATCGACCAATGGGACCAGTGCTTCATGGGATGAATTATTTCTGGCTTGGGAGTTGTGGAATTCACAATTGTGAGCCCCATGTTGATCTCTGTTTATCTCCTAAGCACCTTAGGGGACCTCTTGTTCGTTGTGACCAACTCATTATTACAGCGGTCATCTTCTTGGGACATTGTATAAGTTGCGGAACTAAAAACTAATCCGACTTAAACCAGCAAAGACTGCCCCTTAATTCGTATTTTGGTTGATCTTCATTCATGAGTTTAGGGATTTCTTTTGTGCAAGAACCACTTTTTTGGCAGAAAGAGGTTGGGAAGAAGAGGTCAAGCTTTCTCAAGCCAATACAAATAAACAGAGCGTTGAGGATCCAGCGATGAGCGCGGGGATTGGACTGATTTTGGCTGGTGTCAAAGCAGAAAGAATGGCTGGCTCGACCAGCTGGAGAGAACTTTTTTAAAGCAAAACCAAAGTTCTGCAAAGACTGATCATGGGTGTCATGGTTCAGTGCTTGTAACAGCTTACTGGAAAGAAATACTTTTTCTACTTCGGGTCATCTATCTTTTAATCTGTTGGCTTGAAAGATTCCTTTCGATTTGCGATTGTCATTGGCGTAGTGAGCTTTGTTTCCACATTTGTTAGTATTTACACTGTTGAGCCTTTCAGGCGTCGGCAGTGTCTTTTGTGGGGAGCGTCACGATGTTGGCTTGTAAGGTGATTTATGCTTCTGTTGGCGTTACCAGATTATACCCTAACAGACGTGACCATAATGCTTCAAAAGGTGCTGGGAACTGTATGCTTGTGTTCACTTGTTTTCACATCTTCTGCCAAGCGCTTTCATGGGCACCTATTGCGTGGATAGTTACTGCCAAATGTAATCTACCCTTGAGAGCCAAGAGTAAGTGCATGCCCCTAATTCAGCTTCAAACTGAATCTGGGGATTCCTAATTGTATTTTTCACTCCGTTTATCGCAACGGCTATCAACTACACACGGTTTGATCTTGAAGGTAACTATTGCCATTGAGCATTGGCGATGCTCACATTACCGTTGTTCTCATGCCCGTCGTCTCGGGAATTGACCCAATTTAACACCAATAAAACGTTCACCAGGGATCTACTTCAAACGGGATGAATAATATTGCCGCTCTTCTTCAGCTGGCGCAAATCTAAGTATATTCTGTCATAGTTCAAGCTAAAACCTAACTCCCGCGCGCAGTCTTTTGCTAGTGTTCCTTCAGGTCCGAGAAAACGCAATCAAGCAAACGGATATCTCAAGTCGCATCATGATCGTGAAGTAAATATTCGGATTTTTCGTGTATTACAATAGCATTCTATTTCGTGTATTAGGTGCAAACGGACCGCAGGCCCGTGTGAAAGTTGCCACCTCTTGCAGTATCGGTATCTAACTGTTGACATGACGTGCATTTCGGAGTTTGAGAGACAATGCTTCGTGCAACAATATTCAAAAAAAAAATACTGTCGCAAATTATAGAGCGTTTTTATGGTATGGACATTTTTCTCAATTGTCTGGACGAAGACAGAGAGACTTGATCGATTTCCTCTTAAAACAGAGCATCTAACGCCTTTCTTTTACAGACCCTTTCGTTGTAGATTGTAAAGGTTGGTAGATGAGAGCTCAGGTAAACTCCTGGCGAACTCCGTTTCTTTCGAACATTTCTTGATGTAAACATACTACTTTCATTGACAAAAATCTTGGAACATCGAAGGCCTCCATACTAGTAGATGGCATGTTTATTGTGCACCCTGCTCTTGAGCAAACGATGGCCGACGGGATACATGATGAGTTACTCGATTCCACTTTCCGTAGACACACTTTGTTGGATGATAGCGTTAGATAACTGGCTGCTCACTTGAAACTCGATTTCGTTACTCAATGACATGTCTGGTAGATCCCTTTCCACAATTTAGAAGCACGCTTGCGGCAATCTTTGAAATTTCAATTAGAAAAACCACTACTCTTTCTCTGTGCCTTCAATTGAACTCCCTTTCCTATATGCACCACGCACGCGTTCATGCATTGTTGCTTCATTGAATGCATGATGACATGTCCTAAGTGTTGGTCGACTCCTGATCGCAGTAGCGGAACTCTCTGAAGATCTGCGCTGGCCACTGACTCGAACAAAATAGTCTTGAACCGTCGAATTGATTGCATGAAATCCTAGAACTGCTGTATTTCGAAAATCGACTGTCTTTACCCTAGATTCCCTGCTTGCATCATGTGTTATCCTTCGACCATAAGCTTTTCACCGATTTTTCTTTGCAGTCCGTGAAGTTCGCATTAACATATTCACAGAGACAGAAAAGTGCGTGAATAAACGCGGAAAACATAGTTCGAAATTAGGAAGAAAAACATGGTGGGGGATCACGAAAAGGATATTTACGAGTGAGATCGAGAATTGAGATTGTTTTTCTTAGATAAAAATCCTGGTTAATTGGTTTGCCAATTATGATATATATAGAGTTAAGATCCAGGATAGACATAAACGAACTTGTAGATGAACTATCATACTATTCAACGGTTAGTGCAGCCAGTGCATGATGCATTCAGATCTTGAGTTCATTCAAAAAGCCAAAATCTACACCCTCTTGAGATTTTGCAGTGTCTCTGTTTCTAACGACAAGTAGTGTACTACTCTTGGTTTTTTTTGCGCTTGAGGTAGAAAGACAGTTCGATGAATTACATCAGGTTTTCGCTTAGAGGCGATTGCGGTCTTAGACGGCCGCACAAACACGGAAATAAGTGACCTTTTGTAACTCAAGGCGTCCTGTCATAAGGCGTTAATAACATTTTAGAATCTTGCATATCAATATTATCAAAAACGGGCAATTAGGAACCCGCAACTTCAGTTTCTCGTCACATTCCCATACTTAAGTGTAGACCGCTGCTAAAATGGCAGACCAAGGTCCGCTGTATATTTTGAGTGCTATTTTCACATATGATGCGCTAGTAGACGCATACGTGTGGAGTCCAAATCTTTTGAATGTTGCTTCAGAGTCTGGTAAGGGGCTTGCCTGCGTGCAAAAAGAAGGAGTCACAGTCATCGTGACATACTAAAAAGATCAAGAAGACTTGTTACTCAGCTCGGAACAAATTCCGTCGGTCATCGGTTATCAGTACTATTCTGCAGAGATGGTCAATGGCGTGCCAAAGCAGACATCTGGTGTAGCGCAACATTTGGACGATATTCAGAATTTGGTCTTTGATGTAACGGACATAGCATCATTGTGCACTTTTAGGGAAACCACATGCGATTCGAGGTCTGTACAGCATTGGAATTGGGGTTTGGATCATCTGATTCACGCTCGGGGTTATTTGGCTCTGGACCTTCTTGCTCTGGCTCTTCCGATTCAGTTTTTTGTGGTTTCGTCCCAGCTTCTAGCTTTGCTCCAGTCTCTTCCGGCTCCTATCCAGCCTCTGCCTCCGCTACAGCTTTGCTCCATTTTCAACCTCCGCTGTTGCTTTCCCAATAGGCTCCTCTCCTTCGGTTGGCTTTTAGACAGTATTGGAGTCTCCTGGTCAAAGGGGCATGGAAGTAATGGGAATTGAAGCTTCGTTTACATGCTTTTCGTAGACGAAATTCAACTAAACCACCCTTAACTAATTTGAACATCTTTTGTTCTCTGCAAACGGGGTAATTCTCTGGCTAATAAGACATCTGTAACTTTTAGAGTGGACTTGCCCTCACCATCGCACCTACGAATGCTGAGCGGGCCTCGAAATTTCACGCATTTTTGGAGTGACGGTAGACGGCTTGCCTGTTGAACAATCAACGCTTCATGGAAAAACCACGAAGAGCTTTTACTCTTGGATTAGGCAGACGGCAATTTATTGGGTAACAGTATTACAAAGACCGGGAATTAGACGGACGCCGCGATAAAATTATGTTAAAGATCGAGACCGAGGTGCAAGAGAATGCGGAAAATCGTCAATTCATGCAGAGCAACTTCGACAATACTCTGCTTCTGTTGGCCTACGAGCCTCAACAAAGTTTGGAAGCAGAGGAAGAGACTTTGCGTTCGACACAGCAGAATCTAGTACATTTCATGTTGACTTGTTGATTGCAGAAGCGACCGGTACTGTAATCCTGCAAAGAACAATGCGTATAAGCGAAAGCCGTTCTTTAAGCATAGATATCTGTGAAGTGTAGCTTCACATTGAAATAGCAGCTTCACACCAAGTGCAGTTTATGCGACGTAAAAGGAACAGAGTCGGACTTCCGCCGTGAAGCGCCGAATCCCTTGTGTTGCAGCGAGACACATTTGCTGGTTTTAGCGTTGATGAGCGCAAAGCCATGACTTTTCGTGGTGTACGCAAAGTGAAGTGTAAAACGTACGAAGAAATCCAGAAATATGGTTTTTCATAGCTTTTAAAGCTTTGTACCGCTTCCGTGACGGTCCGGGCGGAAGCGATACCTGGCAAAGTGACGAGAGTTCGAAATTTCAGAGGAAGATGATTCACTGAATGGATCATGAATGCAGCTGTACCTTTTATAGTGCGTGAAAAAAATATGCTGCTGGTCTGCTGGTCGCAGAACGATCCACAAGTCACCGAAAGGTTACTCACGCGCCTTCCAGTCATATATACCCATTAGTATTGCAACGAGGGTCCACCAGTAAACATCAATCGGAGCTTTAATTCTGGCCAGCAGTTACTATCCAAGGTTAGCACGATTTGACATGCCATCGACCTTCACACTGCACCATTTTCTCGGATATTTTGTTGAGCATTGGAATCGTGGTAGGTAGGAGAAGTATTACAAAGTCCTTCGGAGAAATGTCATGCATAAACGGTTTTTTTCCTCAGAAGGTCCATCATTGTCTTTGCATCGAATGGTCTGGTGATTCCTTGCCGAGCGAAATTTTTCGTTTATGCGTTTAAGGGTAATAAGCACCTGTGCTAAGTGGACTTTGCTCGGCATCGTGGACGCGCCACACTGATATGAAGATCCCTGTTTGCCTTCTTCACAACGATTTTCTGCTCGTTCAATCCCCAGCTTTATATAAAGATACGCTGCAATTCTCTTTCATTTAATTTTTGTTTTCTTATTTAACGTCTTTCAACTCACTACAATAACCACGATATCAACGCTTCAAAATGACTGTTCAGCGCATTCTAATACTCACAGGTGATTTTGTTGAGGACTACGAGATCATTGTCCCATTCCAACTTTTGCTTACAATCGGACACAAGGTTGATGTGGTTTCACCTGGGAAGAAAGCTGGTGACTTCCTAGCTACTGCCATTCATGATTTCGAAGGCTACCAAACTTATACCGAGAAACGCGGCCACAACTTCGAGCTAAATGCCACCTACTCTGACGTGAAAGCGAGTGATTACGATGCATTGGTTATTCCAGGCGGACGTGCCCCGGAACATCTCGCAACCGATGAGAGCGTTCTAGAGCTTGTCCGTGCTTTCACGAGTGCGAACAAGCCAATCGCTGCCATCTGCCACGGCCCACAGCTTCTATTAGCAGCCGAAATACTCTCGGGGCGGAAGGTTGCTGCCTACCCAGCCATTAAGTCTCAAGTGACAGCGGCCGGCGCTCAGTACCAGGATATTGAAATTGATGGTGCTGTAACAGACGACAAGCTGGTAACAGCGCCAGCTTGGCCGGCGCATCCAGCATGGATGAGTCACTTCCTAAAGGTTCTAGGTACGAAAATCGACCCATGATATTCTAGTTTTTAGTGAAAAACATATTGGATGAAATCTCTGCGTTCGTGCGCTTCTATCAGCGATCCGCTGCTAGTCTCTACTTCTTCCCTACACCTCTGGTCGCTATGCTATTCCTACGTAGATCCGTCGCTGATCAGTATTTATGCTACTGACGCTTTTCTGGGTTAAATTCCAGAATTCTTGACATTCAAGTTGCATCTTCATCACCTACCGGTACGCCTCTCTTTGTCAACTGAGGGTTAACATCTGCCATCTGAGAAATAAATAGATTTAAATCATAGCCACTTTTCACAAGTTATAGCCTTGCTCGTCAGCTCGTAACATGCCTGAATTTTATTCCTCGTACCACCTACTCGTTTCTATGCCGTTCAGAAAACAATCCGACAACTAACTGTCGCAGACAACTTAAAACACCAGGAAATATTAGCCACGCCCCCATGGAACGAAAAAATGCGCCCCAAGGATCATTAGCCGGACCCCAATGCCACGGAAACAATCCGACAACCAAGCACGAGGTTAAAGTCAATCGCTCTTCGAGAGATTCAATGACTGAATGAAATTGTTGCCGACAAAATCTAATGCCAGCCAAACATGATCACCTGAAAATGACTTCAAATTTCTTTCTTGCCCTTTACCGTTAGATGCTTTCCTGCCTTATCAATTCATAGAGGTCTTAAATATCAATGAAATACAGCTCACACACAGTCTGTGCTGTCCTTCGTCACTACTGCTGAGTCATGGGGATTATAATTAGCGTCTCAACTGTTAGGTGCTCTAATTGGCCTGAATAGTTGTAACAGGCTTATTTAATGCAGACGGCATTTTAATTCATCATCTCAGAGCCAGTCTTACATCACAATCAGAGGTACGATTTTTTGATGATACGCGATGTCTTTCATATTAGGTAACAAGCCAATTTAGCGATTTTGCTGGTCTTTGGCGGCCTTGGGTAGTCCTTTTTTTAAAGCAAATTGGCCATTAACGAAAGATTGACAAAAGTTGAGGAAAGTCAAGTGTTTGAATAGTCAGGATGGATATATCGCAAGAACAAGTTGGTGCGGCGTCATTTTTTTGCTTATGTTTATACTAACAGAGATGCTCGAACATTCAATTCAGTAGATTACTTCGCTTATGATTCAGCCGTTAACCTGTCGATTGGCATTTTGGCGTCATACAGGCCCACAAAAAACATCCTCAATATATTTTATCTGAGTTCTTTATTAGTTGTGTCTGCTTCTCATCAGGAAAACTTTGCGCACTTTATGTGCAAACGGTCGAAAAGGCGAGAACAACCTGTTAATCTACCCATGCACTGAAATTCTCGTGTATTGGCCCTGGTATGACGGCCTCTTATTATAGCTTACGATGGCGAAGATTCGGTCTCAAGGATGAACCTGACCACGACGAAAGCGCAGAAGAGCGTTTTCTCTTGATTCTTTACCTCCAATTAGTCCCAGCCAAGAGCGTAGAAGGCATCGAAAATGGTCCATGTTGTCGAATGCGGTAAAATATTATCTTTCATGCTGTGCAAAATTGTGTCCTTATCGTTTTTGCACTGCTGGAACCCAGTTTTGAAGGGCTGATGGAACAGCTCTTGTACCACCTGCCCTCGTCGTTTGTCTTCATTCTATATGGATAGGTCATCTTTCCTTCCCATACAACTGTAATGGTAAATACGGCAACACACAAAAGGCCAGCCGGTATAAATAAGTCAAGTAAAAAAATGCATTCTCTTCTCTCTTCCTTCCGTCGTTGTTTGTCTGCAATGCCAAGAAAAGATCATTCAGTGAGTAGGAGATGTGGCATCATTTATCGTTATATTAGACCACTTGGAAAATTGTCGATTTAAAGCAACCTCTATGTACTCTTAAAGGCATTTTTACCTCTAAGAGCAGTGGAATGTGTGGACGCTGGATTCACACCAGTGACAATACGACCATCTGTGATGGAAAAGTCGTCCCAAGGTCCAATACGTGAGAGATATTTGGCAGCACAAGACTTGGCAACATTCTCGACCGTTTACAGACCTTTTTGTTTAATGATGTCATCCACGCTCAGCATCTCCTCTCCTATATCAGTGAAACCTGTGGTCGACTTTCCTTCAATGATGTTTTTGTTTGTGTGCAAATACTTCAAATTTTCGAAGATGGCAGGACCATACCAAACCGCTGCAACAACTCCTCCGTGCTGGTATATCGTAAAAGCTAGTTTTTGGAGGCCTCTAGCGTTAGGGTAGTCAAACAAAGTACCGTGGCCAGCAGAGGCGAAAAAAATGGAATAGTCTTCAGCTTTCAGCTCACTAGCCTTCTTCACGCCTTGCACCGCCTTGCTAGAGTCGGATGATTTGTCTTCGTACAGCTTCGAATTTTTACCACTGAGGAAGTCAGAAGTCAGGGAGTGCTCATCGTAATCGAATGTTTTTTGTCTCTGAGACAATATCGCGACCTCAAATTCTTTTTCTTTGAACAACAGGTAAGGGTGCAGAGCTTCGACTACAAAACCCCCAGTTTTAGAACCGTCTTTATAAAAGGTGTCGTTATTGGGGTGATGGCTAGCAAAGCTTTTTTTGATGGTGTCATCGTATGAAATTTTTTGAGATATGATTATGCGAAAGTGTCACAATTCAGTTGTGGAAGTGATAAACCTGTACAGACTTCGGTACTTTGAATATTTTCTAGATTGTATCTTTGCTTACAAGCCAAAGTGGTTTCCCTATTCGTTAATTAAACCTTCACAAAGCAATAGAGGAAAAATGAATGCAGACTATTGCTGTCCACGAGACTATGAATAACAAACAGGCATTTGGCCCAGCTCAACTAGGAAATTAGGCTCTTAGGGACACGTACTTTATTACTTCTACAATTAACGGCTGTTAAGGTACCTCCATTTCTTAACATTATATGCAGCAGATGAGAAAAATGGGTAATGTTATCAAATCGATGAATGTTCAGACCTGACCTAATCGAGTTTCTGATTTTCCACCTCCCGAAAAGGACGCTTATATATTTTGTGCTTTGTTGGTTTCAAACAAGCCATATGGGTTCGATCTCTTCCTAATTATAGGAATTCGATCGAGCTATGCTCAAAACGAAGGAACTGTTGATTGTAGGTTCCTCTGAAATTAAAAGCTGCGCGGTCGTGGAAACAAGTGGAAAAAAGATAGAGAACTGAGCCAAGATTCTGGACATTAGAAGAGCACCCAGGCCTCAAACATTCTGCCGCCAGCATGTGAGGGTATCGCTGATGAAAGCGGACGAGAGTGACGCTTTATACGCACGGTTGCCATGGTGCAAACTACAAGATATGAAGCCACGCCTCTCATTACAATATTCAAAGTAGACCCAATCCAACTATGTTTAGACGTTGCATACCAGGTTCGCACAATGCACTGGCAAATGGCCTTCGGAGACGAAATTACGATGACACCATTTTACATAACGCGTGAACTCGCTATTTTCAAGTAAGGAGAGATTGTGAATGTGTAGGACGAAAGCAGCTCGTTGTTGGAGAAAGAAGCCACTGAATTTTCTATTTAGAATTGTATTGTCCTGGAATCGGTGTCTATCATTTCGACCTTTCTCGTCATCTGTCATTGTGTCATGTGCTCGTTGATTACGTCATGGAGTGTAAAAGCCATTAACAAGTATCTCGAGAGATGCTAGCCACAATGATTCAATGTGCTCTTTTGAGGGATGCTGTTATTCTCTAGATATCGAATAAAGCTTTTCCCCACAGCCCCCCAAGCCTTGGCTTTTACTCTGAAATTTCGACAGCACCTAGTTTTGGACTAAAAAATCAAAGAGCCCATTATAAAATCGTATGTGCACCTATAACATCCTAAATGCACCCAAAAATAATTGAACAATGGAAATGCTATATAGAAGGCTGGGTATCTCCACAATGCCACGACAACATTCGTAAGACTAAAACAGCAAGACCATGGCTGGTGAGAAGATCATGGAAAGCGAGTTCAAACTCTCTCCAAAGCAGTCTTACGAGAAAGATGTGGAAGACGCTAATGAGCTAAGTATTCCTGACAACCTGCGCACAACAAGATATCTTGTGATTCGCAAAACGGAAATTTTGGCACAACAGTACAATGCTTGGTACTATAAAGTAGTTTTACTTTTCTCCGCCTTTGTTTGTGGCTACGGCTATGGGCTTGACGGAACCCTGAGATATAACTACACCAGTTATGCCGCCAACTCCTACGGTGAGCACTCGCTCATATCCACGATCGGCGTTATCAATGCCATCATCGGTGCCGCAGGGCAGCTTTTATACGCAAGACTATCCGACACTTTTGGAAGGCTCACGTTGTTCATAACAGCGATTGTCTTTTACGTCGTGGGAACAATAATACAGTCGCAAGCATACGATATCCAGAGGTATGCAGCTGGTGCAGTCTTCTATAATTTGGGTTACGTTGGAGTTGTCTTGGTTCTATTGCTGATTTTATCCGACTTCTCCTCGTTAAAGTGGAGACTGCTATTCCAATTGGTGCCAACCTGGCCATTTATCATTAACACATGGATCTCGGGTAACATCACGGAGGCTGCGAACCCACAAAATAACTGGTCCTGGGATATCGGTATGTGGGCGTTCATATTTCCACTATCTTGTGTGCCTTTAATCGCATGTATGCTACACATGAGATTTAAGGCAAGAAAGGCACCAGAATGGGTTGCTCTAAAGGAAAACAAGACTTACTTTCAGAGCCACGGTGTGTTCAACCTTTCGATCGAGCTATTCTGGAAGCTTGATGTCGTTGGAGTTCTATTGGCTGTGGTGACCCTTGGCTGTATTTTGGCACCTTTGACTCTTGCAGGAGGGGTGAGGAGTCAGTGGAAGAACTCTCATATAATTGGACCTTTTGTTCTCGGATGGGTCTTGATCCCGGTCTTTTTATACTGGGAAAAAAGATGGGCCAGAGATCCTTTGGTACCGTACGCTTTGGTCAAGGACCGCGGTGTATGGGCTGCGATGTGTATTTCATTTTTGAACTACTTCATCTTCACTTTGGCTGCAGGATACCTATACACAATACTGGTTGTAGCCGTTCATGAGTCAATCAAGTCAGCTACTAGAATTTCTTCACTTTCATCCTTTGTCTCTGTCGTGTGGTCGCCAATATTTTCTCTCTTTATCACCAGACAAAAAAAGCTGAAGCCTTATATTATTTTGGGTTGTGCTTTATGGATGTTGGGAATGGGTCTACTTTACCACTACAGAGGTGGTTCACACGCCCATGGTGGTATTATTGGCGCTCTGATAGTCTGGGGTATTGGGACGACCATGTGGACATATCCAGTTAATGTGTCAGTACAGTCGGCGACCTCTCATGAAAACATGGCAACAGTCACAGCACTCAACTACACCAGCTACAGAGTTGGAGGTGCGGTTGGCTCTGCAGTTTCGGGTGCCATCTGGACTCAAATTCTTTATGGCAAACTGCTGAGTCTACTGGGAAATGTGGAGGAAGCCACAGAAGCGTATTCCTCGCCATTCACGTTTATCGTAAAGTATACCTGGGGAACCCCACAGAGAGAGGCCGTCGTCGAAGCTTACAGACACGTACAAAAGTACGAAACCATTGTTGCACTAGTTTTTACCGCTCCTTTGGTAGTATTCGCCTTTTGCTTGAGAGACCCTGATTTGACTGACAAGTTTGCTCACGAAGACTTGGAGGGTGATGTGCAAATCGCCAAAAATGACACTGACGTGATTGTTGATTGGTTCTCATCGAAATGGTCTAACATGCGCCAAAGAGCGTGAGGACAGATGTCTTGATGCCATTTTTTTTCCTGCCAACTACCAAATATGACGAAAAGCTTTTAAAAATAATCGAACCCCGGGAACAATGCGTCAAAAACGAATTTTATCAGGCAAGACTAAAACTGGCTCGCAGGGGATAAAAAGAATATGAACGCTTTTCACTTCTTCTTTAAACCTTTGCGAGAAACACGAGGCCTGAATTTACACAGCAATGAGCTTACTTTTCAAATATTGATAGTGACATACCTATCATTGGCTGAAAGAAAAACAGCGAAGATACCCTTATAATAGTTGAAATAACAGAAAAAATCATTGTAGTTTGACTTGTTTTTAGTCACCAAAAAACTGACGATGCTCATCAGTTGTTGGATAAATTAATAGATGTTGTTTTCGGCTGTTTGTTTCTGGCCAGATTTAAGTAAGGTCTCGGGAATCAAAGTTTAAAACTTGGCAAAAAAGCTCGAGAGATGATGGATCATTATAGACACTACTTATGAAAGTGTGATTCGCTGAAATTTTGACTACTTGTAGTAGTTCGGTTTACAGTTAGCTAAGCTGTGTTGGGAGTTATTTTTCCCAAGTTCCCATTCATTCGCTCTGATGTGAACGGCCCGGTATAAGCGCTTTAATACCCTGCCGAAGTTACGACGTGTGAGCAGAGGCGTAAAATGCGGCGTCGCTAAAGTAAATTTTTCGATATCACATCACAACACATTGTTTGATGATGGTTTAGTTCTTCTCCTACCGTTTAATTTGGCGATTGACGATCTATCTTATCTCAACAATTAGTCTTACTAGAAGCGACATGGAGCATCTTCTCCGAGCGACCAAATTTCAAAACAGTTTAAAAGATCAAGTGCATTTAAGATCTCCCAGCCCACCTAAAAGGAGAACACCAGTACTTTTGAGACTGTCACGTCGCCAGCCGTCGATTGAAAAAGTGCGACTAGATAGAGATTTTTCACGTGACCTGTATCTTTTTTAGATGCTCGCAATGCGTAGATGATCAAGTTATATTCTCTCGGTTTTAAAAATATTGACCTTTGGTAGCCCGTGGCAGTTGGACTTGCCCTAAGTGTAATGGACTATAGCTATCTCAAACACATTAGAAAGATTATCTGCATTGGCAGAAACTATGCTGCGCACATCAAGGAACTGAACAATCCGACTCCTAAGCAGCCTTTCTTCTTCTTGAAGCCGAGCTCAAGTATTCTTACTCCACCGGTCAATGTCGAATCTATCGACAATATAGGGCCTGAAAACTGTACGTACAGCGGTCTCAAAAGTGACGGCTCCAATTCTGGCAAAATTTTGATACCACGCGGCGTGAAAGTTCACCACGAAGTTGAACTGGCCCTTGTCATGAGTCAAAACGTCTCTAATGCATCAAAAGACGCTTTTGGTCCAAAGGAGTTGTATGACTCGATTTCCGGGGTCGCACTATCCCTCGACTTGACGGCGCGTAATGTTCAAGACGAAGCGAAAAAGAAGGGATTGCCTTGGTCCATAGGTAAAGGCTTCGACACATTTTTACCGATCTCGGGTTTCATTCCAAAGAGGGACCTTGGCGATCCAGCAAGCTTTCAAAATGCTTTTCGATTGAAATGTGAGGTGAATGGCGTCACCAGACAGGATGGCACTACTGACTTGATGTTGACCCCAATGCATGAAATTGTCCAACATATCTCCACAGTCATGTCGCTCGAGTCTGGTGACCTTGTTCTAACCGGAACTCCAGCTGGTGTTGGCGAGCTTCATGCTAACGACACTGTTACCTCATACTTGTATCATGGTGATAAACTTTTGACTAAAATGACATTCGCTTGTGCTGAAAAACCGGGGCCCTATGAATTTAAAGAGACTTAAGATGTGTGGAGCTTTTAGAGTTAATACCATTTGTTATAAAAAGGGGTTAAGGCTAATGTGGTCGCTAGTATAAACTACTGAGACCAATTCCAATAATAGCAGATTTCACAAACAGGTAAAAATTAGATTATATCGGCAAATTTATGCGACGCCAACCCATTTACTGGCTATAATCTGTTTTCGTTATTTAAGGGCCTAGCGTAGGGATGATCCTGACTTTTAAGTGTGCAAAAATCAGTCAGTATTGTTTCAAATAGTTCCAGGGTTGAAGTTCTACTGTTTCTGAGCGAAGTGAGCTTTCGGTTCACATCTTCCTCTGCAGCCTGCATAATCGCCGTTTTCCGGGGAATTCCATACACAGTTGTCAAAGGAATCTGGACATGATGCATGAGTGGACAGTCCTCCTCTCGGACTGGGTCAATTCATGCCCTGATTGTTGATACCACTTGCAGTATAGGATTGTGGCAAGGGGCACGTTCTAGAATTTCATATATCGTTTTCCTTCGTTAACGTAAGAATATGGTCCTATATTGTCACTGGCCAGCAACTAAATTGTCGCCGCGGCCAGAGACCGCTATGTCATTCTTTTCACGGTGTCCCTTTCTGATGGGAGCATGTCAAATTACCAAGAGGTCAGTTTTACCTGCCCAAGATTTTCTTGAACATAGCTATCTGCAGCTTTGAACCCTTTCCAGAATATAAACAAATGAACAAACAATCCCTCCTTCAATGGGATCTTTGATATAAATATGTGTGAGTAGCGCTTTTTGAAGTAGCTCACGTAGCTTTGTATGCAAAATAGCCAGACTATATACTGCCTGCACACCGCTGGTCGGTATATTAGACATTGTCGAACGTCTTCAAATCAGTATTTCATCGCATTACGCCCCTCGAAAAAAAAGCGTGCTGATTAAATTCATGGTTTGAGCATGCAAACAGATAAAGCTTTGGGCAGTGCCAGATAAATTTTGAGAGTATTATTGTTCAAGTTCAATTGTTGTGATCAAGAGATGTTGAATCGATCTTCAGTTTAACGTTCATTAGCGACGTACCCAACATCATGCTGCCATTGTTTACCTGGCCGTTGATGCGGAGAAAACTGCTTATTGGCTTTCAAGTAGGTGTGAGCATAAAAGCTACATTGTAGTAGTCATGAATTAACATTTGTGTCACCCGATCTGTCGTAAGGTCTCAAAAATTGCCGAAGAAGGGGCATGTGAGATTGGATTGGATCTGAGTTTGCACTGCTGCTTATAAAAACCCCCGTAAATTTTGGTCAAGCGTTATATCGATTCGTAAATCTCTACTCAGTGAGATAGACTTAGTTTTGGGTTTTAAAGAACGTCTTTGGCATCTGTATAATACGGACAATTGAAAAAGACACAAAGAGCGTAAAGGAACAATGAACAGATGTGATAATATGAAATGTCTCCTCGAAACAGTATTCAACTTCGGAGGCAAAGAGTACTAAAAGTTCAGCTTGGTAGACAGGGAAGAAAAGTCGTTCAATTTCTCGCGGTTATGCCTTCAAAAGTGTCAGATTTCCTATGACTGAAGCTGAAGTGGGCTATATCATCAAAAGCACGTGACTCAGTGACAGAATACTTTGAGATACAAAGATTCCACTGCGACGCTTTAACGCCGTGGAGTTTTGCTGAAAGCCTCGGTTCTGAGTGTTTGTATTCCGCAAGCTTTTATGAGATGCTTTTCGCAACTAGACCAGGCTGGCTAAATGATTTGCTCAATTATAGGTGCCACAGTAATAATGAAAACTAGTGTATGATGCTTCAAGCCAGAGAATCTTGACAATCTGTCAGCGAACTCGTCTCCATTGAAAAATTCAAAATCGCGAGGTATCATTTTGACTACTGCGCTTTCAGTAAGCTTTCGAGCTAATTTGGGACACATTTTTGTCGGCTTTTTGCAACTCCGTCAGCCACCGACAGCATTTCGCTTCCACTTTTTCAATGCTCGATGCACAAGACAAACTCGAACTCCTTGTGGTTTGAATTAGGCTATGTTACATATATATATATAGTACATGTTTTAAAGCAGGCTACGACACCACTTAGGCCAAGGCTGCCCAAAACTTGCCCCACAGATTTTTGGGCTCCTCTTCGGGCCATTCCGTGGCGTCAATGTCGCGACGATCGGAGTCGATGTCGACGTCCTCGAGCCGGTTGATGAAGCGGCAGCGGAAAATGCATTGGAAAATGATCCAGATAATGAAAAAGAGAATAACGCTGATGTACGCGGTGAAGAACCCTGAAACGTCAAAATGAGGCGCGAATGCAGTGAATCCCTGGATAACGATGATGAGCGCGATGAAAAATGCAGCGTAGTATGCGCCCCAGGGCATAAACTTCGCTTTGAACGGCAGATCGCCCCGCGAGATTCCGTGCAGCTTGAGCGCCTGCATGAATCTGATATGGCACAGCGAGATGAACAGCCAGGCAAAGAACCCGGCGATCGCCGTGATGTTCAGGAGCCAGTCGAAAGCCTTCTGCGAACCATTGGACACGCTCAGGAAGGCTAGGAACCCAAACAGCGACACCTGCCCGACGGCGACGTCCGGCACTCCAAACCGGTTCACGTGCGCGAAGATCTGAGGCGCCAGCCGCTCCTTGGCCAGACCCAGAAGAACACGCGACCCCACGTACACGTTGGAATTAGCCGCCGAGATGATGGTCACCAGGATAACCGCGTTGAAGATGTCCGGAAGCACCCTGGTCCCGGAGTTCTGCATTGCGATAATGAAGGGCGAGCTGGCCGCGTACGAAGAGTCCGATGTCAGCTTATCGTCGTTGAACGGCACCAGCAGTCCAATAAAGAACAACGAGCCTATGTAGAACAGCACGATCCGCATAAACACCTTGTTGATGGCTTTGGGAACGGTTTTGCGCGGGTCTCGTGACTCCCCAGCAGTGATACCCACCAGCTCTGTTCCCTGGTACGTAAACGCAGCATTGATCAGCGATGACACCCACCCTAAAAACCGAGCTTTGTCGCGATTTGCGGCCACTATCCCGTTCCCCCAGGGACCCGGGTTCCGCCAGTAACGGAATCCAACGGGGCCATTCACTCCCGCACCGCACACCATGCACAAACAGTAGATCAAAAACCCCACAATTGCCAGTACTTTTACTAGCGAGATCCAGAACTGGAACTCACCGTAGTAAGCCACGGGCACGAAATTCGAGAAAACCGTGGGCACCCAGAAGATGATGATCCACGCCGCGTTCGGCACCGCAAATGTCCAGTACTCGATAATTTGGCCCAGGATCGACAGCTCGAGGGCAAACGTCATGCACCACGAGAAACAGTACAGATAGCCGTTCGCGGCGCCGAACGCGGGCGAAATGAAACGGCGCGTGAAGACCGTGAACGAAGACGTGACCGGGATGAAAGTTGCCATTTCGCCGAGCGATTGGGTCACACTGTAGGCGAGGGAGCCCATGAACATGTATGCAATGAGAGCGCCGACCGGGCCGGCGTTTTGCAGCGGAGTTGCAATCCCGATGAAGAGCCCGGTGCCGATCGTTCCGCCCAGAGCGATCATGGACACGTGACGCGGCTGCAGCGCACGCTTGACTTCACGGGCTGGTGGGGCGGAAGGAGAAGTAGAGGTAGTGATCGAGGCGTTGGCTTGGTGTATCTCAGTGAAGGAGCCTGTATGGGAATTTTGTGAAGGGTGGTCGATGTCTTCGAAAGAACCCGAGAGCTCGAAGCTCTCGACACGAGGCAGCGCGGCGTTTTTCTTGAGCTGGTCCGACATGGCTTGCAGAGGACACACGGGTCTCTTTTTTTTTTATGGCCTTCGCTTCACCTTGCCTTTTGGATGTAATAGAACAGGTTGGGTTAGGCCAGGATATGTATATGTATATATATATATATACATATGTGTGTGTGTATATATATGTATGTATATATATATATTGAGAAGTGGTTCAAGAGGTGAGCGTCTGCCGGACGATAAGCGGGAAGAGTAGTGGTGGTGGTGGTGGTAATTAGCGCTGAAAGTTTCGCTGGCGATAAGAGACGTCTTTTAGTTTTCGAAGTGGACGGAGCCTGAGAGCCGTGGTGACGCCGTTTACAAGAAAAGCCGTGGCAATGGTGGTGTGGGTAACTCTGCGGCGGCTTCTGAGGCGTCATACGGCTCGAGGGAAGTTTTTTCTCTTTTTGTGATACAAAAGAAAGGTGGCTAATTAAGGGCCGCTGAACAATCGAAGGAGTAATTAATTAGTTTTGAACATCCAAGGTGGATCGCTGACACTTGCACATTTGTCTGTCGCTAAGGCGGTTTCAAGCGCCACTGGACAATTGAGTGCGCCAGTCTGGTGGCTATAAGCGAGCTGCTCGTTGCAAATTCTTTATCTTGAGGCGGAGTGGTGTACCTCATCCTAAATGCGTAGAACATTCATTAGCATGAACCCTTGCTAAGGCTTTCAATCGATCAGTAGTGTCTGTGGTCATCATACAATAAGCTATGGTTGTGCCCGCGGTTGTACTTGTGAAGAGTATAATGGCCATAGATATCATTGAGCGGGCGATGATTATGGAGCATCAGTTACCGAGCAATGGAGAGCAAGAGTTATCAATAGCTTCAAGCAAATAGCTTCGAACGTTGTTCCCAACAATAAACAATTGAGAGCACTAGCGATCCGATCTTCAACATCCAATTTGGCTGCTAGCCCAAGCACTTTGGCCAAAAGCACTATAGCCCAGTGAATTCGGTATTTATTTTTGGATTCTTTGGCTACAGACTTCGACGCTCGGATGTGAAGAGTTCGTTCACAAGCGGCGGTGTTCAATGTTTTTAGCTTGGTTAGAATTGTTAGAAACCACCAAGAGTGTTTTACTCATTCTCATTAAATCGATGTCGCTCTCTGTTGTTCAGCAACTCTTGTAGCTTAGCTGGCAGCTTCGAACGCGGTACGGCATGCTCATTACTGATACGCGATTTAGTCACGGCGCTTCCCGGCATGCATTTCAGAGAGAACCAACGATGAAGCTCAATCTATAACCTGCATGAATACGACTACATTTCCGGTCCAAGATGGCTGCTAGCACTATCGAGAAATATAAGGCACGGGAAATTATTTCAGGGTTGTCTATTTAATTATAGCTTTAAAAGGGTTCCATGTGTACCGAACATCAATTAAGAGGTCAGCAATTCTCACAGTATATCGCATTCGATAGCTTTCGAGATGGCTTCTCTTTCTATTATTTCCAGGCTCTGAAGTCCGGAATTGATGATGATTGTCTTACAGCTCGCACTCACTTTCTTTCCTGACTTTTCCCCTCGGACTTTTGATCAACTTCTGCGGCTTCTACATGGGAATTTTTTGCTCTTTGTTTTCTTCGGTGAACCGAACTGGTCTGACCCATAATTGCATAGCCATCGGGAATTAGAATGGCTAATAAACTTCAAGCGCCATATAGTTATACTTCCACCCCTTGTGTGTGCTTTCTCCTTTGGCGCCTTGTGTTTGTCATTATCAATATGACGCCGAGTAATTATCCTGTTTATGTCATGTCTTGACTTTTGAAGGCTTGAGTTCCTTCCGCAACCATACTCCATCCTCGAGGAATAAGCACTCCAGGCGAACACATAGCGACCGATCAGAATGAAATTTACAGTGAATTTTCAGACTTAACAACCATAAGGCTAAATGTCGGATTGTACACGGTTACGATCTGTACTAAAAGACATTACCTGTTCTTTTGTGCATGCTAATATCTTAATCTGTTGTACTGAGTCCCCAAATTCAACCTGTCCTCGAGAATCAATCATATCACTTCAATCGTGACACGCGCCATGCAAGTCCCTTGCGATGTAATATCTTTTGCTGAATACAATGTTGAGTAGACACAGTGACGAATGCAACATTGTAACTCAATCTTGAAACCACCGCGTTGAGAGCCATTCGTTTGCTTTAAAGAAGGCATATATAATTGAGTTCGGGATTGACGGGAGATCTGGGAGAACAACTTCATTACAAGAAAAGTGTTGTAAAGACCTTCAAATGCCACCATTTAAAACAGAAGTGCTTCTCTCCTGAACGTCGGTCAATAGTGGGGCGGCCGTGTCAATGCATTCGGACGATTTTGATTCATTTATTCAGTACATCATTTGATTGCGAGCATCTTCTTACTATAGTAGCACCCTTAAGATGCACGTCGATTTGAATCGGATGTCTCCTGTCATGTGAATGGTTTGCCGTGGATGTCGGATGCGCCTCTGCAGAACGCACTTTGGAATTAGAATCATCAATTCTATTAAATTCATTCCTGAAAGTTCACAGAAGCTACAGCATTATCAAGTTCTGGTTTAGGGGACAGTAGTGTAAAGAAAGCGTGAGTATTATTCTAGGAGACACAACTCGCCATGAAATAGGTATTGAAGGACGTTAAGCTACACGGTCATTAATCACTTTTTTATCATTAAATCGCCAACGACGCTAAAAATGTTGGAAGTATGCTTCCTGGAAATCATGTCATGCGTACAATACATTAATCGAAGTCAGGACTCGCAACAACCGCATCTCAGAGTTGGACTACAAAAAGAATGCGATTGAAATTCAAGGTCTTGTTGCATTCACCATTCGTGTAGATTTCAGGGCAGCAGGCAAAAGAGCTTACGACAGAGTTAGTTGAGATGTGTGATACTGTTTTTACATCGCTACAAGCTCAGCACAGTACCATTTCCGTGATGCCTTATCATTAAATCGGTTTCTTATAAACTACACAATGTGCAAATAGCTCTGAAGATAACACCTTTGCTATACTTTCTCGATTGTCTCAACAATAGCTTTATTCGATTCCGAACACGAATCGGGACTAGCCGCAGAGCAGGCAGATGGAACAAAACCTTTTGAATGGCGGGCACTCCTGCATGTCTCAAAGAGCTCATCGATTTGCTCAAGTGTGAAACCTTTAGTTTCGTAAATGAAGAAGTAAACGAATAGGAAGCACAAGAACGTGCACCCTCCCCAGATGAAGAACACCTTTGACTGTAGGTTTGCGTGCTGGCTGTCAACAAGGTATGGAGTAGCGTAGGCAATGGCAAAATTGAAAAGCCAATTAGAAGCAGCACACACAGCAACCGATTTGGCTCTGACAGTCAAGGGGAAAATCTCCCCCACGACAACCCAAGCCAATGGGCCCCACGTAGATGCGAAGGAGGCAATGAAAGTGCAGGAAAATGCAATCAACGTTTTGTTAGCAGATAAACTGTTTGGTAGAGCGGTACCAACAGCAGCAACAATGAGTTCACTAATGCACATACCGGTCGCACCCCATAGAAGTAAATTCCTTCTGCCAGCGACTTCAACCAATGCAATGCCTGGAATGGTCATCACAACATTGACCACATTCATGATCAGTTGTATAATGAAAGGGTTCTTGATACCAGAGTTCTGGAAAAACTGGGTACCATAATAGAAAATGAAGTTGATTCCGGTCAGTTGTTGTAGACCTTGGATAGAAATACCGATGATAATGCGCTTCAGCTGATGGTTGGTTGGTTTGAAGCAATTGAAAATGGACGACTTGCCAAAAGAGCGTTCGTAGTTGTAGTTGGCAATAATCTCCTCAAGTTCAGATTGAACGTTTTCGTGATCTTGTGGGAGACCTCTGAGCTTGGAAAGTGCTTCGCTTGCCTGGGGCATCTTGTCTTTCATGACATAAAATCTGGGCGATTCAGGCAAAATTAGCATTCCGATGAACAAGATAAGTGCCCACACAAGCTGAATGGCGATCGGAATTCTGTAGGAACCAGAGTCGTTTCTAGCGTGAGTACCCTGGTTCACACAGGCAGCTAGTAATAAACCGATGGTAATTGCCCATTGGTAGCACGACGTAACAGCGCCTCTGATCCATTTTGGAGAGGCTTCGGCTTGGTATAGTGGAACAATGGCGGACAGAATTCCGACGCCTGCGCCGGCAATTACTCTACCGGCGATCAGCAAGTCCTGTCCCGATGACGCTACTTGCAAAATCACGCCAATGGTAAAGATAACGGTAGAGATTATAAGACCGAGCCTGCGGCCTAGGGTGTCGGATGCCAAAGGTGCCAGAACGGCTCCACAAAATGTGCCAGCGGACAGAACAGCAGTTATAAGTGAGGTTTCGTTGGCAGTAAAGTGACCACGAGAAGTGAAGTGTTGCTTGACGTAGTCCATTGCTAGGACGCCCGAGATTGTACCGGTGTCATATCCAAATAAAATGCCACCAAAAGCGACGAAAAGTCCGACGAAGATGGCTCTGAATTTAGAGCCTTGAATGTCTTCTTCGGCATGAAAAAGGGTTTGTAGAATGCCCATTGCTGTGAGAAAGGGGCTTTATGGTTTATGATTTGATTGATAGTGAGGCTGAGAGTTTTTCACAGCACTAAAAGCTGTTGTGGTTTTTATTGCTTGATGTTTAGAGCATTCCCAGATATATCTCTGATGAGCAGAACTTCATGCTCTTTTATACCTGGCAAGACGCTCAACCCCAGCTTTTACTCTCGGCGTCAAGACCTGGTAGTGCCCAGCAACATCCATCTCGATGTCTCGAGACACAACAATGGAGTTCTGACACTTCCACCTATTTCCCTGACGACGGCACGCTTCAGGGACAGGGCTTACACAGCACCCACATCGCCGCGTTCGCTCCATCGGAAAAACTTTTTTCCGGCATAGAATTATGCTGGGCTGGAAAAATTAGTTTCTCCGGTACTTTAATTATCAAGTGCCACCGCTCGGCCAAGAATCGATGGAGGAATCCTATTCTTAGAGAGCCCAAAAGTGACCATTCCGGAGCCCGATCTTAAAAGATCGTTCAATGTCCGCGCTTCCGGCTCAGACTTTGACATTTGTTGCGAGGTAGAACATACCATCCGTCCACCACACAGTTTTTCGGATATATTATTTTGGTAACGCTGTAAAAGTCATAAGTATAGTGTGGCACCAACTAGGAGGCACTTGGTCCTAGCAAACAGTATGCTCGAGCCTGTTTAGTTTGCTGCAGATAAGTTTCGAAAACGACTCATAGACCCGTGTTAGTAGTTTAATGGTGCATCCATCTATATATAAAATCATAATGTCTTGAAATGGTAGTCTGTCTTTTCATGGCTGCTCAACAACGACGTTGGAACCGTTATTGGCAGAAGATTCCAAGAATGCAGCAACACAAGCCAGATGGTGGAAAGCGACCGTTGGAGAGCCTCTAATGATTCTCTTCTCCTTCTTAACAACGGCCTCGTGGAAATTTAGAAACTCTTCCTGGATGCCGAATGAAGGGTGCTCTTCGATAGGAATTGTCTGCACATCGCCATTGGCTTCAGCAGAGTCGCCAACGGTCTTGGTAATGAAGGGGTTTTTCTTGTCGGAAAGATTCAAGGTCACCGCACCATTGAGCCCGTAGACCTTGAAGTAGATCGATTTCTCGCAAGAGCCAAAAGCAGACCCGTATGTGAACGTTCCAATCAAATCGCTTTCCTTCATTTTCATCGTGGAGAATACCACGTCGTCTGTACCCGACTGTTCACGAACCTGCTTCGTGAAGGCGCTTACGGAGTCGACTTCGCCCAAAACCTCAGTGAGAAGGGCCAACTGGTGCACACCACCATCGGACAAGAATCCACCGATGTGCTCAGGTTTCTGTCTCCAAGTAGTGGCCAGGTACTTATTGTGCTTCACGAAGGCACCTGTCGAGTTGTAAGTGAAGGAGACGACAGGGCCAATATCTGCCAGATGCTCTTTCATGGCATCGGCAGCGTTCAAATAGAGCCAGTTTTCTGCGATTGCAATTGGTAAGGTGGTCGAGTTCGCCAATTGTACGAGTTTTCTGGCCTCTGCAATGGTAGCTGCAATTGGTTTTTCCAAAATAACCGGTTTTTTGGCCGCTATGCATTTCTCCACGGTCTGGGCGTTAAATTGGACTGGAAGCAGTGCATCCACCATTGAGATCGACTCATCAGCCAGAATTTCGTCCAGACTATCGTAAACCTTGTCCTTGGCAATCCCAGCATCTTCTGCAAACGCTTCAGCCTTGCTCTTGGTTCGATTAAAAGCTGCTACAACTTGAAAGCTTTCTGGCAGCGCTTGATACGCGGGAAGATGTGATTCTCTGGCAAAAATGCCTGTGCCAACGATACCAACTGTCAACGGACTCATTATTGGAAAAATATCACTGATATGCGTGCTGCTTATTGAGTTAGTAGTGAATACTCGAGCACTTCTCGAAGACTAACTAGAACTACACATTTAACATCAACCCCGGTTTTTATATTTTTTATACCTTTCTCAACCCTTGTCATGTATCACCGCTATGCACGGCACTTTCCCTTTTGGTCTATTTGATCACATGCACCGAAGATCTTCACAGCTACAGCGAGTGAACTGACGCTTTACTTCAAGCTTTGACGAGGTGCAAGACACTAGCTGAAACTTGTCCGTTGTGGAAGGTCTGGAATTGCGTGCATTCTCGTCTTCAAGAGAGCATCAAATTCATATCCCAATCTTTATAGACATCGAACCAATTATCACAGTTTTCGCCGTTCATGCGTCGTCTCCATACCTCGAACATGATTTGTCTTGCGCCCCAGTACGATCCCATACCAGAGTCCGCGAGCTTTGCAGCCCATTCCTTGAATCGTAATTGTAATTTGGGGTCGATCGCGGCGCACCCGGCCATAAAACCCTGCCAAATGAGCGGGACGATCTTGATGCCGTTTTTGTTGATCAGGCTTGTAAGCTTGTTTAAATGCACAAGCACCTCGAGAACGTTGGACTGAACCTCGCCGTTTGGTCGGCTTTCAATTCGCGTGCGGTAGTAGATAATAAGACTTTGATAAAAACTCATTGTGTGGTGATAAACGCCCTCGACAGTGTCGTTGACAAACTCTTTCGTGTGCGGCTTGTAAAACTCCCATTCGGAAGTCCAGTTTAGTAGCTTCGCCTCGAAGCTCATACAAAGTTTTTTGAAGCCCTTTGGCACCTCCCATGAATGCATACGGTAGTACTCGCGATGACGTGCCAGCCTTACGCAGTCGGAAAACAAAAGAATGATCGAGTTTGGGAGCCCATACAGGGCGTCCGTGCTTAGAAAGTTGTTGCTCTTCGTAGTGCCGTGTGGATAGTAGTAGTTTTGACTTGCGATGCTGGTGAAAATCGGAGTACTAGGGTTTGAGTCCGAAAGCCTGACGTACTCAATGCGAATTCTGCCGTTCACTTTATCCAGTGCCTCTTGGAACTCGCCACCGCCATGAGGACTTCCGTAGCTTTCATCTTCAGCTTCACCTTCCTCCTCAGCACCCGAGTTTTTAACAACTATCTCATTTTCCCTAACCTTGTCCAAAGCTGTGCTGTCTTGTATCAGCTTTAAAAACGAAAAGATTCGGTGCAAGGATCTTGCCTTTTCTGATATCTTGGGCCGGCTTTTCATCCGCTCCTCGATCAAATCTTCGCAAAGACTCAAATGGTACTGACAGTCGGCCATGGTCCCCCATACCACATCAATTGAATTCATTGATAAAATTGCTGTTACGATGTCTTTGTATCTTTCTTGTTTAACTGTTGAATCGAGACAAGTCTTGAGAAACTCCGAGGCCTGTCCCCTGAGTTCTATGCCAAGATGCAAAAAGTACTTCATCTCAGGAGAGTTTTTGGGGAACTTACTCTGGAGGTTAAAACACGAAACCGCTAAAATGGCATTCAGAAGCGAATTTCGAGAGTTGGACGTGTATCCTATGCCCGCCAGATCTCCGATGGCCTGTAATGCGCGTGGAAAATAAATAGTGCGCCAAGGGTTAGTCGGGAGCGCCACAACAGTCATGAGATCCACGACGTTTTGTAAATAGTAGTTTAGCAGGAATCGTGTGAGTCCGTTAGCTTTCAGGCCCGTGGTTGGTATGCGAAGGAGCAGATTGTTGTTGTTTGGCAAATTGAAGATTGTGGGATCAGGATTTTCGGAAGAAACGACTTCTAAAACCTCTTTCGGCATATGACCCTCAGCGCTTACTGAGTCTATCAGAATCATATTTTGGAGAGGAACGATAGATGACCTACGATTCGAACCCTCAACAGCCAAGTTTTTGGGGGCTGTCTTTGATCGCGATCTTTCCTCACTTCTGTGAAACAAGATCTTGTATATTTGCGATAGGTCTTCATTAGCAGTGCCCCCGAAGCGCTCGAATGAGTCTTCTTGTGTTGGTCGATTGTTGTCGCCGTTATATTCAGGTTGGTGTGAATTTTCATGCTGTGAGTTGTATAGCTCATTCGAATGACCCTGAATGGTGAAGGCCGAAAGCAGAGCGTCGTCTCGCAGCTCGTTAGATATCCATTCGTGACCTGTGAAGTTGATTGACGAGAAATCGAAATTGAATAGATTGGCCACGCTTTCAGTACTCGGCAATGATGAGCTTGATGCCATATCCGAGTCTTGATCCAGCCTTCTCGGAAGACGCGACTGCACCAGTCCGTTGAGGTCCGAACCTTCCTCCCGATCCAAAAGGCCCGCTTCTTTATGATCTACTATCGTTTTCTTTGGAGCACTGCCTTCTGGCTCCGAGTTCTCAGTACCCCGTCGTCTCTTGCGGCGTGGAACATGTTTGATTTCCACCTTGTCAGTGCCGCGAAAAACCGCGAATTTCTTGATCATCCAAGTTCGATTGTTTGCGATGCGATCCAGAGGCGGCGAGTGCAGTTTCGACAGTTCGTCGTCCAGGTCCTCATAATATTCGTACTCCTCTTTGTACCTTACAAACGCTATATCTCGTCGCTGAGACGAGGGCTCGTCTGTGCCTGATGATGAGGTTGTTGTGTTGACGCCCGGAACAACCTGACCGTACCGATTAAACTGTAAAGGCTGCGACCACTGTAACTTTATGTCATATCCCCCGCACCGAATCCCAGATTTCTCGCATCTCGCACAACCCGGCCGGCGCAAATCGCATTTGATTTTCCGTGCTCTGCATGTCCAACAACCGGTGAAAGTCTTGGCCCGACGCTGGTCTTTGCCGTCATTAGTCTTCCCCGGTTTCATAATACTTGATGTAGCCCACTTGCAAGCCAAATACAGGGGTCTCTATGTCTTTTATACCTTGTTTTTTGCAGGGCGATGACCTCGTAGATGAACAATTTTCGAGCTCATCGCCATTCCTAATTTATTGTATATTTATGGAAAAATTACGTATTATATAGACGGAGCAAGTCGGAACACTGTGTATATAACAAAAAAGCAGAGTGTCAAACTAGGATGTCAAGAAGACTTAGAAAACCCCATTTATTCAGCAAAGATGTTTCTGCACTAATGTACGCGTATGGCGACGTCTCTCAGCCACTTCCGGAGTCAGTGCATTGTCTTGACGAACTGGTGTCAAGCTATTTGGTAGATATCTGCATGTCTGCTTACAGAACGGCCCAAACTGTTCATAGAAACAAGATTAAGGTTGAAGACTTCAAATTTGTTCTGCGTAAAGACGAAGTCAAGTTGGGTAGAGCAGAGGAGCTGATCAAGCTCAGCAAAATTATCACGGACGCCAATAAGCTTTTCAAGTCGTCTGAGGGAAAAACAGCCAAGAGGGCAAGAGATATGGCGGAATTTAATGATGAAGATGGCGAGGACGAAGCAGATGACGACCATGAGATCGAAGGTGGGGCTAATCGGGGGGAGAAGAAAGAGGTAAGTAAGAAAAGAAGAAAAACTAAAAAAAGGGCCAAGACATGCCATCAGAGAACAAACCCTGAGGGTACTTGTTATCTTGAAGCTGCATGGAGAACGAGAAAGGTGTATGACAACGGAGCTCCACAAAGTTGTCATACGCTTGGTGACCTCACGAAGCCGATTCCTCAGTTTTTAGAGGTTATCTCTATTCTTCTCACACTGAGCAAAGAGCTCTCATGGAAGTTATTACGTAGCAGGCTACTACATGGCGTTGTGTACGAGCTTGAGCGTGAATCCACGTCTGGGATCTTAGACGACTACTGGCGAATGAAGGTACTCAGCAATTTTGATTTCGAAGCCCATCGTACCCCTCGTAGAGAACACCGGTGGTTCTCTGCTTGACTGGTGCTGATAATAATCCAAAAATGAGCACCAACATAGGTTTAGCACGAAGAAGAAATAGTATTCTTTGCATTCATAGGTTGCACACGGCAAAGTGATGCATGCGCAGAAGGTGCTAGAAGCAATCGACAGAATTGAGGAACGGTGGTCCCGCTAAAGAGGGCACAATGGCTAACACGAGCGGGATAATCAAAGATGAATCACTCAATCATTAAAGTGTCCATTTTATCGTTGTGAATTTCTTGGTCCCGGTGTTCACCATGTGGTGTGGAAGCTA
The DNA here is from genome assembly GCA_900074715.1 of Lachancea meyersii CBS 8951. Classification (NCBI taxonomy): domain Eukaryota; kingdom Fungi; phylum Ascomycota; class Saccharomycetes; order Saccharomycetales; family Saccharomycetaceae; genus Lachancea; species Lachancea meyersii. Next base: position 2,008,538 of record LT598484.1, on the reverse strand, counting down.
GCGACTGTGCATGATGTGAAGTCCTTTAGTCAAACATTTCATCGTCCGGTCCATTCATGGCAGTCTCTGATAATTAATCTAAATTATGATATTCAGATAAGAACCTGCCCACTTCCGACATCATTGACCGAACCAGCGCCATTATTTGCCTCAATACTTTTTTATTAAAAACAGCTTTCTATTTACCTTCAAACCCCCGAGACATGATTACTCAACGTTGAGCTCGTAAGCTGGTTCATCAGACTCGACGTTTACACTAAGTGGAACCCCGACAAACCAGTTCCACAGATGATTCAGCTTGTAAAGAGTCACCCGTGCAACATTCCTTGGGAAGTCCACGTAGCTGGTAAAAATGAAGCGCAGTGCGTCCTTTACATTTCCAATCTCCGTGTTCCATGCATTCCTAAGAGTGTTGTTAGTCACTTCTTCTTCAACAAATGCTTTCTTTGAAGGCATCACAATGTCGTTGAATTTGTGCGACGGTGTCTCACTATCCGAGCTCTCGGAGGTGGTGTGCTCTTTGAAATCTGAGTTGATCTCAGTAAATTTCGATTCCGTGGCGTTTGACTCCTTAATGAAGTCCTCATTCTCAAGAAACTTGGCCTCCGTGCGGTTGAGCTCTTGTTTAGGTAGCTCGACTTTAGTGGCGTTCACATCATTAACTTCTGTGTCAATGATGTTTGATTCGACATTGTCAAGTTTTGGCGAGTCAAAATCCTCAACCTGTGACTTATTGGAGGCCACCGATTCGTTAGATTTGTCTTTCAATGAAGAGCTTAAGCTTTTTCCTGCATTACTTAAGAGCTTGAAAAAGTTGTTACCCTTGAACAACGTTAGGATTCTATCGCCAGCGGTCAACAAAGTGTTGTTGTACATTTTCTCGAAGTTATTGATAGACTCGATACTCTTAGACAATCTGTCGAACGTGTTGAATAAGGCGATGAGCTCGTATTTCGTCAACTTGTCAACAACGGTTTGCTTGGCATCTTCGTCGTCAGAATCAATTTCGAAGAGGATTTTCAAACTCGTAGCGTACCCAGTGGTTTGCACTTTACCCCAAAGCCTGCATCTATCACAGTGAACGCAATCCATAATTTTGGTAACATTCTTAAATCTTGATCTAAAGTCGTCTTTTAACTTGGAGCTGATGTCGTCATGAAAGAGAAGATTTTCGTTAAAGATCTTAGAGTCTAGATTTGAAACCACACTAGTAATCATGGATTTGACGTCTTCGTGGTATGCATTGCAAAATTCGAGATGAGAAAGGTATGGCTGGATTTTCCACAGCGCCTTGGCTACCACGGCATAGTTGAAGTAGATGTTTGCAACTCTGTCGGGGAAATTACCGACGCGGAGCATGAAAAGCTCCAAGTTAGGGCCCCATTTGGCGGTCTCGGTATTCAAGTGGTCGTTTGAAAGATGAGTTCCAATGGAAGCATGCAGACCGGACACTAATCGGTAAAAAGCGTCCTTGGCCAGACACTGGCCTGTTTCGTTGATCGAAAAACAGTTCTCGCGGTAGACGCTCGACCAGATCTGCGATGACTGCTCGCCACCGTAGCCCGTGAAACGCTCAGGGTTGACAGTGAGATCCACCAGAACCGACTGGTCGTTGTGGAAGTCTTCGACGTCGCAGTACTCGATGTCTGGACCACGTTGTCTCATCTGGTTTAATGAGTTGTCGCACAGTTGATCCAAAAACGAGCATTCGTCGTCGCGGACTTTATCTGCGCTCACACTCTCGTTGGCAAAGCCACCCAAGACCTCCGGTTGCCAGTATTCTGGCAGCTGGTCCCAGTCTTCGATAACGTCAACGGCACAAGCACGGTTCACGCAATACCCATTATTGTCGTTCCAGAACGGACACTGCTTGTAAAGGTTGAGTTTGAAGTATTTGAAAAAATCGCTGTGCACCAGCGATAGTAAATCTGGCCGTATTTTATGGTTGATATCGTTGATTTCCTTGAAAGTAACATCGCAGCTGGCTCCTACCAGCGAGTCTTTATTCATTTTACAGAAATTCGTGGTTTCTTCCAACTCAGGTTGCTCGATCTCAGCCCGCGCCATAAGTGGACATAGACCGAGCCCAGCAGCTGTCCAAGTAGCCAATTTCATCAGGTTCCAGGTTCACTAGTAAGTCACGAAACTTAGTTTAAACAATGATGGTGTACAATGCCTTTGCTTTCAAGATCCTTCGCTTTTATAGCTCGATTCGTTTAATCTCAACGTTTTTTGATGAACAGCCTGTCTTGATCTTGGAAATTCGATGTTCTTCGTAAGCAACGGGAAAGACGTTTATGGTCTGAAAAATTCAAATAGCGACGGGAAAAAGATCCACATGACCGAAATGTGTACTAGGGCTGAGACGAGTACTCAACGGGCGATCGTACTCATAAGATTATTAGGAAGACAGCGTCAGTAGGACGTCGACGCACACACCTATACGATATTTCTTGGCCTCACAAACATCCTGGATGAGTTCTTGGTCCATGTCTGGAAACATGACATGCAGTTCCTCCAAGACGCGATGATTTTCTTGTTCCTGTAGCTCTTGTGCGAGAGCTGTAGTGTCAGCATCTTCGTCGGGCTGTGGCAGCTGGGTCTTAGAGTCTGACTGTTCATCAGGGGCCTCTGAGGCCTGTGTAGTTGAAGCAAACAGCTCTGATACCTTGGACAAGATAGCGGAAGTGGCCTCGTCGAGTGGCCGACGGATATACTCGGAAGGCGCGGGCGTAGAAGCAGGTGCGGGGGTAGAGGTAGCTACAGTGTTTGTCTTGGCAGCAGATGCATCGGCATTGCCGCTTGCCCCAGCCCTTTCATTTTTCACGTATTCCTGGTGTTTGGCATATTGTGCTTGAAATGCAGCTTCATCGGTTATGTGGAGAGATTCGCGCCCCAGATTTGCTACAAAGTCGGCTGCTCCCTGTGTGCTACTCAGGTAGTATGCACTTTCGCCATGAAGAAACTCCGAATACCGAAATCGCTCGATATAGTTCAAATTCGAAATCAGCGACCGCACGTCGCTTTTCAGCACCGTGTACACGAGAACCGGGATAAACGCATCGGCCCCGCCGTTTTCCAGTCCCGAATGCTTCAAAAACCCGAACAGCACGCGACAGGCGTTCAAGACGCACACCATCTTGTCACGGGGAGCCTTGTACTCGTTGATACGAGACAATTCTTTTCCAGAGAGCCGTGTGAACTTATGCAGCCGGTGCGTAAGCGAGTTTGGAATTTCCAGAAGTCCTGGGTCGATAAATGCGTACTCTTCTCTTCTTAACCTCAATTTCTCATCTCGTTTCAGGTCTTGGTGATGGCTAGGGTCGATTTTGCCCTGGAATCGTTGCTCGACACAGGGCGAAAAGCATTGGTTGTAGAGTTTCCCCATAATCAGTTTTTCAATACCTTCTTGCGCATTTTTGAGCTTGGCACTGTCAAGGGACTTGAACGGCTCATACAGTGTTAGTTTGTCATATACAAACACCTTGAAGTCATCCACGAGTTTTTGCTGTTCTTCACACGTCCACATATCTCTCTTGGTGGTGAAGTTGTTAAGAAAAGACCGGGTGTACCTTAGGACTGGATCAGCTCGTGGGTCTCTCAGCTGCGTAACAAACGCCTGGAAATCGTAGATAAGCTCTTCTTCATCATTTTGAACAGGAAACCCGCTGTTCGAACGCATTTTGTTCTCATCACTTATTTGTGATACTGTAAAAGAATCTAGTGCATCTCCTTCAGGTCCCTTCATGGTCAATTCAGTCTCTAACTTCACTTTTAAAAGGTGGCATTGAGAATGTTAAATTGTCAATAATCCTAAGCTCATCGCTATCAATATACATCCATAAAATATGGTAATGTTCGCATCTCCATAAGGAACTCAAGATCATAGAAGCTAGTATGTGTGGTATCTTTATGCACTACAATGGCGACAATGCAAGTCCTAAGGATTATTTTGCAGAGTTTGACGAAGACCAGCTTTCGAATATGCATTATACAAATTGCACAGACCAGCTCGGCGACTTGAAGAGTGTGATACCTCTAGTTGTTCAAAGAGGACCCAATTATGCATCATTGAGAGTTTCTGAACAGGATAAAATGCTGTGGTTCTCATCGATTCTGTCTCTGAGAGATCCGTTGACGAAACAAAGCATAGACATCCAAGATAGGTTTGTTCTTCAATACAATGGGGAATGCTATAATTCTTCGATTTTGCATAACGATACCCAATGGATCGTGGACCAATTGACCCAGTATAGTGATGTTCCTCGCGTTATAAGGCTTCTTTCGGGAGAATTTGCATACACTGTTTACGACAGACTCACGAAGCAGGTATTTTTTGGCAGAGACTCGATTGGCAAACGGAGCTTGAGCTTTCGTTTGGGTGAAGAGGCCCAAGAGCTTACCGTCTCTAGTGTCACTGGAAAAACCGAGGGCTTCGAAAACTGCGTGGCTGGCGTGATCTACGTGTACGACACAGCAACGAATACGCTTAGCGCGGAGTGCAAGATTAAACCAGCGGACTTTGTCGTGTCAAGCAAAGAAGACCCGGAACTACTTGAAGTCGAAACACATACGGAGAATCTTATGATATGTCTCAGTGATGCCGTGAAATGCAGACTGGAGACTATCCATCCGCTTCACACTGAAAACAGCCCAATCGCCATTCTGTTTTCTGGAGGGCTTGACTGCTCCGTAATCGCTGCCCTGGTGTGCCAGCATATCACAAATTCTGGTAGTTATGCCAAGGTTGAGCTCCTTAACGTTGGTTTTGAGAACCCTAGGACAGGACTCATGCCGGAAGACGTCCCCGACCGATTATTAGGTCAAACATCCTACAAGACTTTACAAGCACTCTATCCTGAAGTTGACATTAGATTTCTTGAAGTCGACGTCGGCTATGAAGACTACCTGAAGTACAAAACTCAGATATTGAACTTAATATATCCCAAGCAGACAGAAATGGACCTGTCTATTGCGGCCGCCTTTTACTTCGCCGCGAGAGGCGAAGCTTTTTTGACAGATGATGAAAAGGAAACCAGAACGCGCTACAACAGAAAAGGCATTGTTCTTTTTAGCGGTCTGGGTGCAGACGAGTTGTACGGCGGTTACCACAAGCTGGCGAATAAATCCAAAGATGAGCTCGTCACAGAACTCGAGAGGCAAATCAATAATATTCATGACCGGAATTTGAGTCGTGATGACAAAGTGCTAGCATCAAATGGCGTGGAGGTGCGCTATCCCTTTCTGGACGAGACTGTCGTTGAGTTTTCAACGAAACTGCCGCTCAATTACAAGATAAATAAAATGATCTTGAGAAGGCTGGCGCAGAACAAGCTTCTATTGATAGACATAGGCACAGAGCCGAAGCGGGCCATCCAGTTCGGTGCAAAAAGTGCCAAGATGACAAAAAATGGGAACAAGCACGGCACAGATCTTGTCAAAGACAGTTGATGACCAAAACCCTAAAGTGTTTTCTCGCAATCAGCACTATTTGTTCATGAAGACAATGTATTTTGCAGCCTGTTCGAAACTGAATGCTAGCAGAAGCGCAAATCCGTTAAACATGCATGCTTTGTTCAAGTCCTTTAAGATGTTTTCCGAATTGTCTACATCGACAACACATATCAGCACGTTGTTTTTGAGCTTGACCAATGGCTGAATTTTCTTGGAGATGTACTCGGGATGTAGTTTGTGATATTTCAAGGACAAAAACACTATGTTTCGACCCTGGACGCAATAGTCATAGTATATTTTGTTCCCGCCGGATGGTGATACATAGCGCCAGCTGGTGTTAGTCATACTGCTCAGAAGTGGATTTCCTCTCTGCGACACACTAACAAGTACATTTTTTCCCTGGCCGGTCGCCACACTGGTGGGACTGGGAGATACCTTAGCCCACTTGCGTTTACGCTCCTCCACCTGGGACATTTGATGCATAGCATCTTCGCCATTTTTTTGCTGATTAAAAGAGTTGACTACCGGTTGTTCCCGACTTCCATTACGGGCAGGTTTTGGGGGAGACTTTGGTTGTCTGGGCTCTAAAGCGGGCTCAGGATCAGTTGAATTTCCGTCATTGGCATTGTGTGCCTCACGGAGCTTCTGAACTCCGGCGAGAATGCTCTGAAACGAGGCAGGATTGCTGCTCATTATTACCACAATGATAAGCGATCTCGCATCGAGAGTTTACGTGGTGAAAACCGGAGAAATGACGAGCTTTTAACTACTTAAAGCTTGACCTGAGATGTTACTACCCAGAATGGCCTATGTTAAAAGCATATTCGTGTAATGTGATTAATATGGACAATGACGAAGAGAGAATCGCTCCCCCCCTCGTGGCAACGCTGAAGCCCATGGCATTGGTGGTGCCTGTATCGCCATCTCGTTTTCAAGTAGCAGTGAGGGTTTCTCGAATGAGACTTAATTGGCTGTGATTTGAGTCAGTTGAAACCCACGATGATCATCCCAAATACTTCGACTCAGTTGCGGTCGATGGCGGCAACTGGCACACAATATCTTCCAGTAGAAAAGTAATATCTCGTCTAGCATTGCAGCTGGAAAGTATCTGGTGTTCAGCGAGGTTTTTCACCATCAGAGTGCTTAAGAATTTACAGATCACTTTGTACTATTAAGTCATCTCGTCCTTTAGTGGGCCATTATCAACCACAATCTTTGCGCTTTGGCTCTTTAGCTCCAATTCAAGCAGCCCTAGTGCCAATAGAGAGTCCAATGAGTCGTTAAAACTAGCGATGTTACTGTGGAAAGCTCTTGAAAAGTCCCTTCACGTGACCATTCTCGAAGCCATCTCGAATAATTAATAAAGATATTTGATCCACATACAACTCTAGTAATGGTCAAAGCTCCAGAAACTATCGAAAAACAAGCACAATGTCTGCACAGAAAAGTACGAATTGAGTGACGCGAATGAGATTTCTTTTTCTATCAACAAATACTAACTTTTGGCTCAAGTTGATTTGACCAAATTGAACCCAGAGCAGCTAACCATGGTCAAACAACAGTTTGACCAGGAACTGCAACATTTCTCGCAATCGCTGCAAGCGCTGAACGTGGCCAGAAACAAGTTCAAAGAATGCAAAGAGGACATTGAAGCTGCACAGAAGCTGGAAAGCGGGAAGCAGGAACTTCTAGTGCCATTGTCTGGATCTCTCTACGTCAAGGGCTACGTCAAAGACGCGGAGAAATTCATGGTTGACGTTGGGACCGGCTACTATGTGGAAAAATCGGCTACTGAGGCCCTCGAGTTCTACGACAAGAAGATCTCGAAGCTCAACCAGGAATCCGTGCAGATCCAGAACATCATCAAGGAGAAAAGCCAGTCGTCTATGGCCGTCGAGGGACATATCCGCCAAGCGGCGATCAAACTTCACGAACAACAAAAAAGTGCCTCAGCACAAACCAGTCAGTAGACAAAACAAGCGAGGATAAAATCACTCGACGCACATCGCTGGCATCACCGTGAGCTAATTGGATAATGGCCAGCGTACGCGTTCGAGGCCTTTTGAACTGGAGAATAGCCTAATAGTATCGTGGACAGTGATGTTCATTTTTCTCAAGCTCTGAAAATTTTAGGCTCTTAAAGAGTAGGTGATGCGATGCGATGAGATGCGATGAACCAAAACTTGAAGGAAGACAAGAACAGGAAGGTATTAGGAGTATGGTCCGTAAATCTAAGACCAAACCTTCGAAGAAAAGGGTTCAAAATGCTTTAGAAATTGCCCAGCGGGAATTAAATGGCTCCAGCGACGAAGAAAGCGGGTTCTCGCGTGATCTGCGTCGTAACGGAACCGTTATTAATCCTCATAGAAGGAGCTCTGATGCCGGGGACGATAGCACTGAGGACAAGTTCGAAGACGAAGAAATTGACTCGGATGAAGCCCTGGGCTCAGAAGACGAGTTTGACGTTATGAACTCGAAATTTTCTCAAACCATCAGAGACCGTAAGAAAACCGCCAAAAATGGTGACTTGCCTTCAGACGACGAGGAAGACGAAGAAGGTGGTTACACATCGATAGACGAAGATGATCTCATGCCTCTATCGGCAGTCTGGGATTTGGACGACAAAACTAATTCGGTCCAGGACTCGCTCAATCTTGTTGACGACGATCAGGAAGAGGAAGAAGAAGATGAGGAAGAAGAGGACTCCAGTGAAGATGAAGACGACAGTGAGGACGATGAAGAGGACGAAAACAAGTCCGAAGATCCGTTTGATGAGATATCAGAGGGCGAGGACAATGTGGAGCTCAACACTATCACCGCCAACTTGCGTAAAGACACCGAGAAAAACCAGTACCGTCGGTTGAATAACGCAGCAATAGGCGAAGAAAACGAATTCGCCCTGCCCTCGTTTGCCAATGACCGTAAGAAACTCAATCTTGCTGATATGGTAAATGCAATCGATGATAAAGAAGCGATCGAGAAAGCCGGACTCGTAAAGGGCAAGACTCAAGCTCTAAACGTTCCTCTACCTCAGCGTATTCAGCAAAGACACGATCGTAAGGCTGCGTATGAAATATCCAAGGATGAAGTCAATAAGTGGAGAGACGTCGTGCAGCAGAACAGACAAGCGGAGCATCTATCTTTTCCATTGAATCCACAAACGCAACACAATGATGGAACCATGTTCACTCCCTCGGAGAGAGCTGTTGGCACAGAACTTGAGCAAAAGGTGGACTCTCTATTGGAAACCAGTAAGTTGGCCGACCCCGTAAAGGAATCTACCTTTGAAGAGATTGCCACAGCCAAAATGTCGCCCGAGGAGATGAAGAAAAGAACAGCCGAGGTAAGACTTATGCGCGAGCTGATGTTCCGCGAGGAAAGAAAGGCAAAGAGAATTAAGAAAATCAAGTCCAAAGCTTATCGTCGTATTAAGAAGAAGGAATTGCTTAAGAACAAAGAACTGATAGAAGAATCAGAGGAAGAAAGTGATAACGATCGCGACGCTGCAAGGGCTCGCGAAAGAATGAGTTTGAAGCACAAAACCACCTCCAAGTGGGCTAAGGATATGGTTAAGCATGGCATGACAAAAGACAAACAAACAAGGGAAGAAATGGAGGAAATGCTGAGACAGGGCGAGCGTCTGCGGTCCAAGATAGCAGGCCATGAATCTGGTAGCGAAAGCGACAGCGGGCTCAGTGACATCGAGAACTCTGAGAATTCGAGGAATGCCTCGGAAGAGTCTAAGTTGCGTGATAATCTTGGAAAGACTGGCGTCATGAATATGGCGTTCATGAAAAACGCAGAGGCAAGGCGTGCGGAGGCCAACAAAGAGTCCATTGCTCAACTCAGAGACTTGGAATCTGGCAACGACGGAACAAGTCTCGACAATGAAGAAGTCCGTGGTGCTAACGTTACCATTAACGCGGGGAGAAGAATCTACGCTCCTGGGACAGAAGACAGCAAATTGGAAGCTGATGAGGCTGAAAAAGCTGCTGAACAGGACCTCAAAGATGACGACTCAAGGTCTCTAGTCAACCAGATGACTAAGAAATCTAACAAAAAGAATGGTGCGAAGAGCGGTAAAAGCCCCAAGACAAAAACGAACAAATATGAAGAGAATGAGGAGCTCAATCCCTGGTTGGTCGGGAGCGGGGATGAGAGTTCTACCAAGAAGTCTAATAAGATTAACGTTATAGACGAACACAGCTCAAAGTTGGCCAAGAGCGCGAACAAGATAGCCAAAAATCAAGCTAAGCGTAGCGCGCAAGCCTCTAAAAAAGGTTCAGGAACTGAAGAGCAACTTTTGGATGTTGACAGCACAAATAAGATGGATCTTGTTGACCCATACTCCCAGCAAGAAGAGGACATAGATGGTTTCATGTTTAAACAGCAAGAAGTCATAGCAGAGGCTTTCGCTGGTGACGATGTTGAGGACAAGTTTCAGCAGGAGAAGAAGAGAGTTGCTATCGATGAAGATGACAAGGTAGAAGACGTCACGCTTCCCGGCTGGGGCGACTGGGCTGGTGCTGGAGCTGCGCCCACGAAGAAGCGCAAATTCAAGACCACCAAAGGTACTGTTGAAAAGGACAAACGTAAGGATAAAAATTTGAAAAATGTGATAATCAATGAAAAGGTGAACAAGAAAAACTTGAAGTATCAATCCTCGGCTGTTCCTTTTCCATTTGAAAGTCGAGAACAATATGAGAGATCTCTGCGAATGCCTTTGGGTCAAGAATGGACTTCGCGGACCTCTCATCAACGCATGATTAAGCCAAGAATCATGACGAAACGTGGAACAGTCATTGATCCATTGAAAGCACCATTCAAATAAAAAGATCTTACGTTGTCCATATACAGGGAACCACACTTTTCTTGCATGAGGAAATGTCTTAAATAAGACTTATAACTCGCCATTTTGACCATCATATAGTTTTAGTTCACTTGTATTTTACTTTTTTTCTTAATCTACTACTATAGAGCTTCTAACCTATCATTGATTTCCTGCGCTGACAGCTTGCGGAACCGAGGACCTTTTACCGAGTCATCTCCTGTGAAACCAAGCAATTGTTGGTTCTCTTCGCCAACGACTGCAATTTCGATCGAATCACCATTGAACTCTCCCTCTACTGATTCCTTGAGTGTTAGAAGCGCTATATGAATTGCGTCTTCCAGCTCGAGTTCGTCATTCCATCTTTTCTCCAAAAACGTCTTGGCTGCAGTGGAGCCTTTACCAATGGCTGTGGCTTTCCAAGGGAAATAAGAGCCCGAGGGATCTACCTGATAGAGTGTGTATCCATTGTGTTCATCATGACCTGCGACCAGAAGTGATACGCCAAACGGTCTAACACCACCAGACTGAGTGGCTTCCTGCATAATTTTTGCTACCTCTGACACCAGAATCTTGGTTGGAGGGTATTCGTTGTAGATACGGTGGTAGTTAGTGTGTGCCACCTTCCGTGACTTGTCGATGAGCACCCTAAAATCTGGGCCCATTCCGGAGTAAGCTGCACCAATGTCTGGGGTAATCTGTGCTATCTTTGACAAGGAATCTGACAATGCCAGGGAGGATGCTGCCTTTTTTTCAGTGGCGATAATCACACCATTAGTGGCCCTTATTCCTAAAGAAGTGACACCTTGCTTTACGGCTGTGAAAGCGTAGTCTATTTGACCCAATTTGCCGCTAAAAAATGAAGTTAGTAAAATGTACGTTGAAACAACCCGAAACAAACACCAGATGACAGTTTCAGCGTTCAGATCACACGTATGAAATCTAGTCTTGATAATTCCAATGGCGCCCTCAAATCGACTCAAATCTCAACATACCTTGGCGAAAAAGTGGTCAGCGAAAAGGAGTATCTGTCAGCCATTTTTTGACGTTTAATGGAGCTCGCCTAGCAATATTCAAGGTCAATTGGCCACTAAAACTTGCTGGTGGTATGGTTGGAAAGTGTCAAAAGGGTTTGCCACCGAGTTGAGATTTGAATATATGGGAAAATAGTGAAAATTGAATATTCGTACCATGTGATTTGGGAGTTGGCGATGGGCTTTGGATTGATCTGTCAGAAAGCAGTTTATAGTGTGGGACAGAGTGTTTTCGGGGATGAGTAGAGCTAGATTGGACGGAGTGTTAACTTGATGGACCATCAGGAGGTTTTCAGGACTTTTGCGGTTCAATTCCGACCAATTTTGAGTAAATTTGAGCGAAATTGGCGATTTCGGTGATTTGGGCGTAAAAACAAGTATGCTGCTGTAACACTGATCGTCATTGTACCTCAATACACAGTCTATGGTATACCCGTGTCTGATAACGCTTCACCTCTTTTTTGTTTCACGATTTGGGCTGCTTTTTTTGGCAGAATTGGGCTTGTTCAAGTTCGTGGAGTAGTTGCTGGCTGGGCCGCTGGACGTGCATAAAATTACACTCGTCACCTCTTTCACACGACTGCACGTCGTGTTTTCGACAAACGGCTTCACGGAAGTCGGTAACGTGCGAAAACTCGCAGTACAACGGCCGCTCGTTGTACCACCTTGTATTGAAGCTGTCCTTGGCAGCGTGTGCTTCCTTGGGGTGCGAAAACTTTAGATACACGTTTCCGTTCAGATGATCGTTTTTGTTTTCGCACACAACCATCGTTTGCAGCTCGCCAAAACGAGCTGCCTCCATGTAGACGTCTTCAAAGAAAGCATCGAAATCGGCCTGTAACGTCTGAGAGTCGTCAGAGCTGGGCTTCCAGTACATATTGGGGACCAGAACCGTAGCAGAACTCGTAGGGCGGATGTGCTTTTTCGAACAGCGATCGCCATGGCGGCAGGCACCTATTTTGTAGTAGAAATGGCTAAAATTTGAAGTCTGTTAATATACCGAAATGAAAGGGTTTTAAGAGCGCTAATAGGGTCGTAGTATCATACCATTTATCTCTGTCCTCGTAGCTTGACATTTCCACAGTCTCGTTGATCGAAGATATCGCAATTTCGTGTTTATCAGAGAGCGATGATCGTTAAAGAGTTAGCTCATCGCATGAATCAATTATATATACCTTGGAAAATATACTACTACTGAAGACAAGCAAAACAAGAATGGGAGTAAGTGTTTAAATATACTAGTTCTATGACTGTATCCTCTTTCTGTCGACACTAACAACTTGATCAGAATGATGGTAGCTCGATTGCGAGGGTCAAAACGCTACTGACAGCTACAAAACCGCGTGGTGATAACCGTCGCCACTCACAGTCTGGAGATTTCGATTCCGTGTCAAAATGGTCAGTTTGTAGGCTTAGTAGCTCACGATTACAGTTACCGGTGGTTAGTGATTATCGTGGCAATCTTTTAAACAAAGAGTCGGTTCTGGAATGGCTGCTGACACCGCACAAGGAAGACTACACTGAGGATCAGGTTCGCCTTTTTGGTCACATCAAGAGCCTCAAAGACGTGGTAGAGCTGAGCAATATCGTTGAAGTAGACTCCAGTGACAGTGGGGTGTTGCTGAGATGTGATTTGGGCGATGAAATCTGGGGCAGAAGCTCCGGGAAATTGGCATATCTGGCAGAATGCGGCCATGTTCTGCCTCGACGCATGCTTCAACAGGGCGATTGCCCTGTTTGTAGTGCTAAGTACACCCGACCAGATATCATAACACTAAATCCCAGCACGACCGAACTAGTCGAGCTGGAGGATCGCATGAATAAACTCGAACGAAGTGGCCTAACTCATAGCGGGATGCCTGTAAAAATAAAGAAGCGCAAGTCGAAGGTACAAGGCGATCCTGACAAAGCCTCCAAACGCCAAGAAAGGTAAAATAGGCAAGGAAGCTATGTTACACTGCACTGTTCTCCTCTTTTCAATCCGTTATTAAAAATATATCTTGATTGCTACTTAGATCCACTATATACAAGCCAAATGGGGAGTTGGCATCCCCTTCATCAAAGAAGCCAAAGACGGCATGTTATTCATTTTATTCACTGAATTTTCTCTGCCTCCGCTTCCGCAGCCTTCTGAGTAACCTGTTGCTCGTATTTGGTACCGGTCTTGTGCATAGTGTAAACTAGTCCTCCGGCCATGTAGATGGTGCCTCCGACTAGCGTCAAGACAGTCAAACGATGTGCAGCATCAGTTACTCTAGTGTACCAAGCGTATTTAGACATTATATGGGTTCTTAGATGATGTCTTGGTCCGTTCAAGAATGGTTTTTGGAGATGGAATGAATTTCAGATACTACAGTAAAATATATAAGATATAATTTCAGCTTGTCAAGTTATAATATCATAATAACCAAGATAGTCAGTCAGTCAGTCGATAATCAGGCGTATAGCAATATTTTAACTACATTTGATACATGAGAGCTATATAAAACACTAGGATTTGTTCCATTAAATAGTTTGCATTGTAAGGCATAACAGACAACAGTTACGAGAAAAACCGCTGTCATCCTTACGATACTCACTCCTTCGTAAATGCATTCATTCATAAATTTTAATTCCTTCATGACTGGCCTTAATTTCAGTGCCAATGTGGGTGATAAGAGTGAGCCGAGTCTTGATTTCTTTGAGCTCTCCGTTTCTTCACTCAACAACGTTGAGTAACTTGTTCTGAGAGTATTTGGAATCAGTGATGGAAGACGTACTGGTAGCTATTGGACATCATCTGGCTGATCTTCTTGGGCACTCTCTTGTACATGGGGTCTTGGTAGTACCCAAAGAACCAACGAGTGTTTTCCTTGACTTGTTCAACAAGTTTTTCCCTAGGTGTCGTTGGAGCAGTCTTGATACCAAAAGATTTGGCGTAATTTCTCAAATCCTCTGTGGACCAAGAGGTGAACAAAGATGTCCACTCGTCGACTTTGTCGCCGGCGGCATCGTAGGCTTCAGCACCCTTGTCCTGAGCAGCATGAGCCATGTCTGCAGTTTTCTGCTGTACCATTTCAACGGCCTCGGAGCCCTTTTCCTTGAGGTAGTCGGCAGCATCATTACTCTTGTCCTTGGCGTAAGAGCTTGCATCCCCACCCTTGTCCTTAGCGTAGGCAGCAGCATCTGAACCCTTATCCTTGGCGTACGAAGTAGCGTCAGAACCTTTTTCCTTAGCAAAAGAGGCGGCACCAGAACCTGCGTCCTTGGCGTAGTCTGCAGCGGCCTGGGCGGCCTCAAAGCCTTTAGCTTGTGCGTAGTCTGCGGCGTCACCACCCTTCTTCTGAGCAAACGACAACGCTTTCTGGCCTTGACGCTGAGTCTCGGTCAAAATGTCGCTGACTTTACTGCTGGCAGCTTTGTAAACATCGCTGGAAGTAACATCGTCGTTTCTGTCCTTAACCCATTCCCTTAGGTTCTCAAGAGACCAGCCGTCGAAAAATTCCGTTACAGCGGGCATAGTAGCCAGGTTCTTGAGAGGACGGTTGCGGTATTGTTTGACCAAGTCCAACAGGTCAGAACGTGTGCTGAACCAAGAATAAGAAACTCCGCGTGCATCCAAAAAGGCCCGCAACCGCTTCTTGGGCCACGTTTCAACGCCTAGCAAAAAAGTGTGGTTCACAATGTTGTCGCTTTGCGTAAAGTAGTCTTTGAAGCCTTGCCATTTGTCGGCAGTCTGACTCCAAACGGAGGCCACGGCTTCCTCGGACTTGGCCAAAAATGGCGAGGCTTTCTTTTTAGCAGCCTCTAGGTACCAAAGGGCATCGTCTTGCAAATAGTTTTTGTTCTTCTTGGCCACGTTCAGCAAGTACTTGCGATCGTGGGCCGCTTGGTCCTCGATCTTGACCTTGTGAACGCGCAACCAGTCTTCAATCTCGCGCGAAGACCACGAGTTGAAAACCTGGTCCTTGACTTTGCCAGCCTTGTCCACAAATTGCTCGTTGGCGAGGTCCAGTTGCTCCAAGAGACTGAGACGCTCGTCGTTTGCAAAGCGAGAAGCCGAGTAGATGTTCTCGCGCACCTTGGCCAGTAGTTCGTCCTTCTTGGCCTTGGTCTTGTCGTAGGGCACGTGATACTCGTCTAGCCACGCCTTGAGATCGTATTCGTCCCATGACGAAAAGTACTGTTGCGAAGGATAGAAGCCGGACAGGTTGTTCTTGGAAGAGATCTGGTCGAAGCTCTCCTTGGCCTTGGCGACTAGCGCGTCGCGCGAGAGATCCGAGTTGAATTTGACTTTGCTCTTGGAGAGCAGCTTACGCAGGTCTTTGGCAGACCACGTGTCGAAGAACCATTCTGAGATGGGGTCCTGATCCTGGGCAAAATCGGCGACCCGGTTGCGCGAGGCCCAGAACTTCCACCACGGAGTGGGCTGACTCTGTTTCTGCCACACGGCTGCGGCGTGCTTGCGAAGCACATCCGTATTTTCCTTGCCTGCCTTTTGCAGCGTCTGTTTCTGGTCCTGCAAATACTGTTGTAGATCGTCGGGGGTCCACTTGTCGTAGAGCCCGGCCACGTCGGCCACGGCCACGGAGACGAGCATCAGTGCTGCGGCAGCAGCGGGAACGCTTCTTATTCTCATGATGCGTGTTGTGTCAAAAATAAAATACTCGTTTTAACAGCTAGGATCGAGTGAGACAACGAACCTAAACGTGTAGTTCGTAGGTTTCTCGTTCTTCTTTTCTCTTCTCTTCTCTTCTCTGGCTTTGCCGTGTGTTTAACGCTGACCAGTCGATCCTCAATGTGTCATATCCAGAACACCGTTACCTGCGTCCCACTGCTGTTTTCGTAGCCCCTTTTATACACCCCAACGCACTTAGAAATACCCAGTTTTTGCTACGCTGTGGGCCCCTTTTTTTAGATCTCCATAATTGTGGCAATGATGAGGGGAGTTTTGAGACCCTTTAAAGTCTTGCTATGGTCAAAACGAGTGGTTGGTGATGAAGGGCAATTATGTTGTAAGGATGGAGCAATAATTCGAGGAGCGGCGGACGCGAGTACGAGTACGGTTATGAGTACGGGTAGAAGTTTCGAGTACGAGTACAAATCTTCTCGTAGCTACCAAGTACGATGAGGCAAAGCGTAATACACAACACACACAATAGGAAACAATCAAACAATCAAACCATCAAACAACGAAACAATGCCAAACTCGACTACTCTGTGCTTTAAACACAATTTTAAAGGTTTACAAGTCCAAGCTGGCACTTTGAACGATACTTCGCCAGACTAGCACTTTTCGCAGTGAGTGTACTCACACGAGTGAGATCAGTACTTAATCATCCTAGCACTTAATCATCCTAGCATTTCCCTCAATTCTGAAGACGGCAAGCAGATTCTATCACGCGCCACTGAACCCAACACGAGCATTGACTTGGCCGTCTTACAACACAACCATGCCATTCAGCTTCACAACACACATGTTCGACTGGAAAAATAATCATCTGGGGCCTCGACATTTCAGACTCAGTTTCCTGGTCAGACTCGGCTCGCAGCCCGATGGTACCGTGCGAACACGTATTTCTCGATATTTTAGATCAAACGACAGCACTGCTATCACTCTGTACTAATGAGTCGCTGATGTGTTCATTCTATACTTGCTTGAAAAGAACGCCTGAAAAAAACCGTTTTCCTGGACGAAAAGCCGCATCCCATCATCAATGTAAGACAGCTATAGCTATATCCCATAGTAGGCGCTTCTTCGTCCATTGTGAACTGGTGTTACCGCTCATATTCATTAAATTGGCAGTAAGTCACTATGTACGTAACGCTCTAAAACTTAAGCCTATAATCAACGGCACTCTACTCACACAACACTCACAACATCTTCGAATTGATCCCAACTTCAGGCCCCAGTGCATGCGTCCATGACTGATAGAACGTTCAAGCAGAATTCGCCATCAATTACACTTCCTAGCGAGTCTCTTTTAGCTAAGGACCCGCTGGATTTGGGCCAAACCACCAATGCATTGTCTGCAGTGGTTCCAGAACCAATCTACGTCTCACGCGAACAATCCAGCGGTTTAACCACGAAGACCGGACTCAGCGCCTTGCAATACACATTAACAAGCCTGAACATATTTCAGCATCTTCCCAGGTCTTCTATTCAAGGTGTGGACGATTTGACACGAATAAAAATGGCAATGATGAGTGGGATTCCCAGCGAGGTCAACTGGGCTCTGAGAAAATATCTGTCCTACAGTAACAAAGCTCCGTATATGATCAATTTGAAGGAAAACCGGTACCTTCTCCCGCTTTTCACTAGGATCCTATCAGAAACAAGACCACTGCTGCAGAAACTAGATATGCCCTTGAATCGGGAAAGAGATATCCCTGTATTTCAGCAGTGCCTCAGTACAGTTTTGATCCTCAGAAACCTGGCTCAGGACGCTGAATCCACTCAGGTTCTGGCCCTGGATGCTGTGATCAAAGATTTCATCCTCGCGGTCTTACGAATGGCAAATAGTATCAAGGATGCAACCTTGTTGTTGTACTCGCCAAACTCTCAATTTTTCAACGAGCTTATTCACTACGTTATTGACCTCATGGAAGCAATCTCTTCGTACATCGCACCCGCCAGAAAAGACGATCCTTATTTCCAAAATATGGTATCGATCTTTAGAGATACCAAAGACCGCTACATGGTAATTTCCATTTTGCGCTCATTATCCAGGTTGTTGGTCAGATCAAAAGCAGATGAGGAAAGTGCTGCCGATAATCTACATGACAATACCTTGGACCAAATTGTGTCGTATCTACTGGTGGACAACGACAGCGAATTAGTCATGGCTTCCTTGGATTTTCTTTACCAATATGTTTTGCCAGGTAACGAAAGAATTACAACACTACTACAAAGCGAACAGAGATTTGCAGTTTTATCTGCGGTATTACCGAAATTGCTGACGTATGGCATAGTGTTGCCAGACTATGAGCGTTTCAACAAGGCTGAAGTGAAACTAAAAGCTAGAGTAAAACCACCAGCTCCGACAGAACCACCCAAACTGGATAAAGTCTTGTTCAGCCAGATTCTCGAGCTCAATGAACCTATGAGATCAACGGCATGGTTGCGGTGCTGTTTCGAACCCATTCAGGAAGCAGAAGTAACTCAAATTAGTCTTTGGAGGGGGTATGAATCAGAATTTTCACAAGCCGTTAGAGACTCAGGACGAAAGCTGCTGCCAGCCGTTGAGTTTATTAAAAATGTTTCTAACACATTCGAGCACGCGTCCGCGATGGTCATCACGGATGAGGCCACTGGTAAAAAAAGATTTGTTATCAAAGGCATCCAACCCAGGAGATTTTCTGTGTCAATCCCTGCTGGGGACGCGGCCGCTAGTGCTTCGGGGAACCGGGTTGTCTCTACAGTCGAAGATGAAGACGGCACAGCTAGTGAGGCCTCGCAAACTACTTTGCCAGCAATCAAGTTTCCTTCGAATTTATCGGATGTTTCAAAAGCAAGCGCGACCTTTTTGTGCTTGATATCTAATGATAATGAAGGAGCTGGTTTTAGCTTCTGTAAAAAAGTCAGGCCGATTGTGCTGCACGTATTAGCGGACGTTCCACCTCTGAACTCAGCTTTGGCAGAATACATGGACAACATTACGACCGTCTGAGATTGCACCAAATCCCGACTTGACTCAGATAAAAGAGCATTTTCTTAATCATAGGACGTTGGGGGTCATTAGTTCATAAATTTTAGATAAATGCTTGATATGTAAAAAATGGGATGTATCATTATCGTGGTGAATCCACCTTTGAAGTTCGCTAGGGAACTCGTGTGCTGGATTTGAGGACCTGTGCTCCGTAGAGAATACGTTTCGCAGGCCATGCGGTTGATGCGCGTGTTTCAGTCCTTCAATCTGTAAAGTTTATGCAAAACAAGTCCAAACCCTTTAGCCTTTTCTGCATCTTCTTCATTAAGTTCACTTGCGTAGAATTTCTCGAAGAACGTTATGAGTTTGAACAATTGTTGTGGGTCGAAGTTGAATTTCATATTGTTTAGTAGGTACAGGCACCTGGTGTTGGGATTGAGATAAATGGTCTCAACAATATTGTTGAACAGCGCGTCAATGCCAGAAGGCTGAATCTTCGAATAAATGTTGACAACTTTGTATATGTCATCTTCTGCAACTTCTGGTAGTTTGAGAAACGCCCTGAACCTGAAGTAATTGGAAAGCTTTTGGATTGCTGTCCTTTTTATCTGATCATTGTTCAAGTCGATAAATTGCAAGGAATCCTCAAGATTGTTCAACATCTGCTCCGTGATTTCTAATGTTACAGCCTGCTGAACTGTTATGTCGAAGTTGCTGTTTGTCTCGTTCATGAGAGCTTGGTAAAGTGCAACCATGCCCGCAAAGGTGTCTTGAGCAGATAGCACATTAGCAAACTGCAAAGAATTCTCTACTTTTTCCAGATGTATCACGCGTGTCGAGAAAGATTTGAGGAAGAGGGCGAAGGACAGCAAATCATTCGACTTGTGATCGGTTTTAGCAATTGAATTTCTCAACACTTTGATGGCTTCATTTACCTCTCTGTTGTTTAGCAAAAACTCGGCCTGTATATCGCAGCTTTCATTTCCAAGACGGTCATTATACTTTGCCCACAACGTATTGTATTGCGAAAAATTGCCGGAACGGATACACGCCCTCAGCAAGAGACCAATATCCAGAACAGGGCATAAGCTGTTGAGTTCAACAATGTAGGAGTATTGTTTGTTTCGATATAGTTGTTCGTAAACATAACCGATGGAAGCCTTATGTTCAGCTTGTTCTGTAATAGCTCGGAAGTTCTGTGGAAAATGAACTCTTTCCATGAAAGTTTGAATATTACCGACATTCTTCGCGAGGCGAAGATAAGAATCGTCTTTGAGATATGGCAGGATTTTTTCCTGGAATGAAGGATGCTCTAAAACTTTTTTTTCGAGTTCTTTACTTGGCGTTTTCACAACCAAACAATTGCTCATGTACTTCTTTTCCTCTTCATCAGGGCAGAGTTCCAAGCACTTGGTGACTGTTTCCGCATCGTTTACCCTTTGCGATACCAACTGCTTGTACGTGTCGTAGTCAAAGCAAAATCCTTCTCTGCGCAATCTCTCATACGCTTTGGATCCTGTGACGAAAGAGTTACGGATCATCGACCCCAGACACAGTGGATAAGATTTGTCCCAATCACCTGGATGAGCAAAAAACTCCACTACTTCTTCTGGCATGTTGATCATCCTGGCTGCCTGAACTGACGTTCCTGTTATTTCATTAGGATCGAGTCCAAGTCTTTGATAATTCGTCATTAATTTCTCGAACCTAGCCGTCAAGCGATCCTTAAACTGCAGCAAGAACTCGTTTTCCATCACAGCATAATAGCCCTCTGGGTCGTAGAGTTTGCAAATCATTATCCCATGCAATTTGACGTTATAACTGTATTTCTCAATAGTTTGTGGACAGCCCCACAAGCTTTGGAAGCATGCGATCAAGCCACTGTAGTTGATGTCGCTGTCTGGTGCGTGAAAACTCTTGCAGCAACTCAAAAAGAATTGAGTGTTGGCTACCTTACTCAAAATGACCTGAGACTGATATGCGTCAATCAATCCGTTCAAGAACTCGAACTTGGCCTTGCTTCTGCTCATAAAGTCACCATGACAGTTGATAAATCGTATCAGATAATCTTCAGGGCAATGGATATCCCTTAGAAATCCGAATATGAAGGGATAGACAGCGGGTTCGAATCCAAACTTCTTGACCACCGACTCCTCTAATAATTTCATGACCACTTCAGTGTCCTTCAATTGAAGAGCATAGTCCAAGAACGAACTTAGCGTCGTTTCCGTAGCATATGAACTTAAAAGGTGACCACTCAAACTGCTTGGCTGCGTTTGCTTCTCACGCGTCATGGGGAAGATATAATCATAGATCTTTTTCGATAATCGCCAATTCCCCAAACTGTTAGAAAGGAGGCTCAGGTAGAAGTTATAGGAAAACTCAGGGACCCATCGAAGCTTTTTGAACTCATACCATAGATTGTAAGCCTTCTGACAATCCAGCTTGCTGACCGACACCAGGAATTGCGAAAGCACGAGAGAAACATTGGATGCTAGTCCCACCCTTTCCTTCGCGTCGGTCAAGACATTGTCCAGCAATTTGATCGCCAACGCCATGTCGCCTGTCTCGACCAAACCCGACAAAACAGAGCTGTAGATTTCATATTGATGTCTTTGTAGATGAGAATCGGAGACAGACGCATTTCTGAACTCTTCGTACAGGCTTTTTACGGCAGCATTGTCGTTGATACTTTTGGCGTAGGATGTCAGTGCCACATAGTAAAATGAATCTTTGTAATAAAGCTTGGATTTCTGTAAAACACCCTGGACGTAATCAAGCTTGACGTACCCAGGGTATAGGTTCATAGCCAGAAGGGAGAAGTCCAGAAGCTCCTTGGAAAACTGATGGGAGTTGTTGGTATTAGAAGCCTGGAAAAGATCTACCGCGATCTTGTAAAAATCAAGACCATTCGTGTTTCCTTGTTCATGAGCTGCGATGGAGCCTTTTAGGAGACTGCCTATTACCACGTCGTAAATTTCCTCAGTAGGCTTCATCTTATTGTTTATGAGGCTCTGGTAGCAACTTAACAGCTGGAACATACGGTTGTCCACGTTGTCGTTGTCTAGATCTCTGTTGCAGACCGACTTCATCACCAGGGCGTACACATCCAATGGCGGAACAATATCGTTTCTCAATAGAGACTGGAAGCAGGCATTTATAATGTCGTAGTCCCCTTTCGCGAAAGACTTCCTGATCTGGTTGGTTTGGGTATCTAAAAAGGTTTTCGGATTGAGACACTCTTCCGTGTCTGGTTCCCAGGTGGGTATAGTTGGATCGAAACGGGTATCCTTAGGAGGGATGGATTCTATAGCGTTTCTTTCACTAAATGCCACCGGCATGTCTGAATGTTTGGCATCTTCCGCCGGGAGAATATGTGGTTCTACTGGATTGGAAGATATAGAAGATAAATTGTCTGGGATTTTCGTACCTGAGCGTTCCGCGGTGCTGGTTGAAAAATAGCTCTTTGACAGTCTTCCATTGATTTCCATCGACTTTTGAATCGGATAGCGGGCGTAAGATTCACTATGTTGGCGAGAACGATAGCGATCGAGAGACTGGCCCACGGGAACCGTGGCAGAGACAGTTGCAGTTCCTAAGCTAGATCTGCGCGATCCACTGCCACGTCTCTGTCTTTGCTCTATTATAACGCCATCCTGGCTAATGTGTAGCGGTGAATGTGTTCCTTCGCAAGCGTCGGGATCCAGGGCTAGCTCAACATTGTTATAGTTCACGTTAGCTACCACCACGGGGTTTGGTGCGATTGCCACATTATCTGGGGAAGGTATGCAACTATCCTGGCTCACCAGACCCTGATTCCGCCGCAAATACTGATATGAGCTCTCGAAAAAAGCTGTCGATTGCTTCTGAGCCGACGAGTGGTAGCTTTTGGAGTACAGTTTGCACTTGAATGACTTGAACACCATTTTAGCTTGTTCTAAGATGTGCTAGCACTTACCACCATCCAAATTGGGATAGTAATCGCCGAAACTTCACCAAAAAAAAACTCGGAAAAATTGGGAAAGTCGTGCGATTCTGACGACCTCACCGAGCTTTTAAAATGAAGTTTGAAATTCGCTGGATATGCTGCAAAGCTTGCTCGAGAGGCAGAGTCGAGACTAATGCGTAGTTGTATAGATGTCAAGTTCAGTCATATTCTGATATTCTGAATTTTCCGATATTTGTCGCGATACACGAATATTTATAGCAGTTGATACGGCGGCCCTCTCATTGGATCAGGCTGATGAGCACACTGGCTAACAGCATAACTAAGCATTTCATAGCCAACTAACCGACCATAGAATTCACAACAACGTCAGGAAACTTCAGCAAGCTTAACCGACAATGCTGAAAACTGTACTAGACGGGAGTAAGTAGTTGTAGCAGCTTTGTAAAATTCTTCTATGCGTAAATAATGAAGTCACAAAGTGTGCGCCGCGCTTGCACGGAATGTTGTAGTATGTGACCGGCATGCGAGACACAGGAGCTGGAGTGGGCAATAGCGAGGAAAGGAGGTAGCAGAGTTTCAGTATGGGTGAGATAGAACCGACTAATTGAAGGGCGCTCTCGTAGTCTTAGAAATGGGAATAAAGTTTGGTTGGCGAGACAGTGATGTGCCACTACGTCTTTGGAAACTTTGACTCACCAATTTATTCTGATGCCCGTTCATGGGGTCACAGCGTACTCTCTTCTGAATTTGTCGTCAACTTTAGTTAAGTAGAACACGCCAGATTGCAAATTTTCAATAGAGCCCTTAGGTTCGAAATCTTTTTGCAAGTGAGCATCTTCTCTCAACTTGATGGCCTTCTCGAAGCTCTCGGGAGTTTCCGTGATTCTCGATTGCAGTTTCTTGTCAAGGTTCAGCACGTCGGTCATGTATTTGACGTCGCCAACGACACGACAGGAAAAGATGGACGAGGCAAGACCAGACCCGTAGGAGTATAGACCCACACGCTTGTTTTGTAGGGCATCGGAGCCGACAAAGAAGAGCAACGAGGCTAGAGCGGCGTAAACGGACCCGGTATACATGTTACCGGTGTTGGTTGGAACATTCAAGGAAGGTGCGACTCTTTCGTTGTGCAAAGCCTTGGCGATACCGACAAAGGTCTTTTCAACGTTCTTGTCAGTCAAACTGGCAGTGTAGTCCATCGTTGCAAGAGCTGGATCAACCTCTGGGTATAGAGCAGGGTTGCCTCTGAAGTCGTTATAGAGTAATCTGGCGTAGGACTTGGTGACTAGTTTGCAAGTGGGGACGTGGAAAACGTTGTAGTCAAAGAAGTTGGCGACGCCCACGGCCTCCGCATTAGCAGGTTCCTGAACAAGGCCCTTGGCAATAGCTTTTTTGGAGTAGAACTTGTAGCTCTTGTCAAGTGCACTGACATAGCATCTCAAGGAGAAATGGCCGTCTACGTAAGGATACTCGCTGGTGAAGTCTGGCTTGTAAAAGTCGTATGCGTGCTCCATGTGAGTGCCTCTCACGGAGTCAAACACAATTGGAGCGTCGGGACCGATCAGAAGGGCCACAGTTCCGGCACCTCCAGTGGGTCTCGCGGCACCCTTGTCGTAAATGGCAATGTCACCGCACACCACTATGGCGTCGCGACCGTCCCAGGCAGACGACTCGATCCACGACAAACTGTTGAAAAGCGCGTTGGTACCTCCGTAGCACGCATTGACGGTGTCGATACCCTCCAAGTCAGTGTTTTCGCCGAATAGCTGCATTAATACAGACTTGACGGACTTGGACTTGTCGAGTAAGGTTTCGGTGCCGACCTCGAGTCTGCCGATCGAGTTGGGGTCCACGTTGTAGTTTTTCAGTAGCTTGGACAGCACTGTCAAGCTCATCGAGTAGATATCCTCTCTGTCGTTGACAAACGACATGTTGGTCTGGCCCAACCCGATGGTGTACTTGCCCTGCGAGACACCATCGAATTTTTCCAAATCAGCCTGATTCACGCATTGCGATGGGATGTACACCTCGATACCTTTAATACCAATGTTTTGAGGTCTTGGTGGTTGGTCGCTAGTTTTCTGCTTCTTGATTTGGTTTTGTTCGGTCATTGGAGCTAAACGTGTATCAGTTATGTAGTAGTAGTGTAGACAAGCTAAAACCGAGTTTTTGATCCCTATTTTTTGTCAATTACCAGCGTAAAGTGTAGTACAAGTTCAACAATGTGTTTATCGTCGCAAGACTCGAGTTGGTGGTCTTTCGATGAATTATAGGTCTGTCCACAGGAAAGGATATGTTTAATCTTATATGTGTTTTTTAAATGGCGCCAGATCCGTTTTTCACGCTTTCGTGAAAAAAGTGCTAAACGATACGTCGAAAAAGCCTAAACGACGTTTGCCAGAACTCAAGAAATTGAGTATTTCAAGCTCATCAGCGCACGACGACAGGCTTACAAGGATGCCAGAAATGGTAGAGCTTTTGTTTTAAAAAATTGAACGTTCGGAATATATTTCAGGTTCTTGTTTCGAGAAGGCTAAAAACTCGGGAAACGCGTGTGGAAAGCGAAGTTTTGGGGATCAATGCACTCTGCTCGTGATTAGCGGCAACAGGATATATCGGATTGGCTTCCGACGGTTGACGCTTCTTTGCATTAAACGATTGTTGTTTAGATCGCTTTATACGGAGATGGTTTCGAGACATGGTTTACGAGCCACTTCCATTGATCTTGACAGCCCTTATTCAAGATAACGGTTGCCTAATGACACAGTGTGTGTATGTGTTGCAAATTGTACTGGAAATTTATCGCCTAAATAGTATACTGTTACGTTTGGCTTCTGCCGCTCTTGTTACATTTGATAACGTCCGGGTTGAATGTCACCTTTTCTTCTCGAATCATTAACTCTTAAGAAGGGAAAAAAATTCCCACATAGTTTAAATAGATGGCTATGGTCAGCGAGAACTGTTTGAATTAAAGGTACTGAAATGTTGTTACAAACAACAACAGACGCTAACAAACCGGGGGAACCAAGAATCTGCACGGACTTCTAAATAATCGGTATATTATTTAAATGCTCTCATCTTAATCATTAATTGGTCTCTTGGCCCAGTTGGTTAAGGCACCGTGCTAATAACGCGGGGATCAGCGGTTCGATCCCGCTAGAGACCATTTTTATTTTCACCACACTTTTATTTTGTTCCACATCCTGTTCCCCGTGTGAAAAGGGCGAGTTCGGGTAGTGCCACTACCCCATTACGCCACCTGCCAACATCAGCATTATCGAAGGAGCTTATAATACTTAGACTATAACGCTGTGCTATGCATATAAACCGCCTCGAGGCGAGAAGTCATTATAAAATTCAAAAAATGTCCGGTAGGTCACTGAATTTTTTGTCCTTTCTAATCCGCCAATACTCCCCTTTGAATTGCCAAAAATTCTTTTTGGTTATTGGGTGCTGGACCATTTCAAACCACTTGGGGACGTGTTCTTTGTTAGCTTTCTCCAATCTCTTTCTCGCAGCTCTTTGTTTCTGTTCTACACGATCCTTCTCCTTTGCCGCGGCATCATACCGTCCTTCTTCCATGGCTCTTTGATCAGGTCTCAAACGGGTATCCGTAGGAGGAATCCAATCCAGAAGCTTGGGCTGAGGCGCATTCAAGGAAACGGCAAACTGCGTCAAATTGAATGGATGTTCAGGTCTGTCATGGACATGCCAAATCAAAAACTTGGTGCCGTCACGATTGGGCCCTGTCTTCGAGCTCGATGAAGCTCTTGATTTGTCCAGTTGCATCTCTTCGGAAGAGTTGGGTTTCAAAACCTTCTTCGCGTACAGAGATTCATTCCAATGGCCGCCGAAGATCCATTCCTTACCACCGTCTTTGTTGTACACTTCACCCTTGACTTCGTACGCATTTGAAGATCTCCAACCACGAGCTTTGAAGTGAATCATGCAGCGGTCGCCAGTCTTATGATTAACGATTTCCACATCCCCGTGATTGTCAACTTGAGGATTACCGACTAGAATACCAACCACAGTATTGTTGGGTTTCTTCCAGGTGTAGAGCTCATCTTCAGGTTCGGAATCTGGCCTCATTCTCAAATACCATAAACCCAAATGCTCAACTTCAAATGATCTACCATTGAAATTAGAATCTACCCGAGATTCTCCCCAAAAGTCCCATTTCGCAGATTCAGACCAGGTTGCAGAAATTGGCGGATGATGCGAAACTTGTTCCGTGAAAAATCTGAAATGCTCGTCGGGTCTGGAGTATTCGTATGTTTCGCCCAAGATAGGGTTGAAAGGCTTTGCTACTCTCTTTGTGGTCGAAGAATAGGACGATATGGAAAAGACAGCAACGTAAAGAAGTCTCAAAGTCGAGTCCTCATAGCTGGCGCCCTCGGTCAAAAGACTTGAATATTCCAAATCTTCTGCTACCCTTTGCAGCAGCGAAGTGGGTTCATTAAACGTGACTGGGAGGGACATGCGCGTCATATCCTTTCCAATCATCGATTTCAGAACTGACCACAAACTAATTTTTGGGCGATCATCCTTACTCAAGGCCAATTTTGTTCTCAAACCGTCTTCGTAACCAAGGTAAGAACCCTCGGTATTGAGAATGTCTTTCTTCTTTTCTTGAGGTTCTGTGTATGTACCGTGCAAGGGTTCATTGCCACCACGAGCAGATGAAGCATTGGTGGTCTTTGGAGCATGTTTCTCAACCTTTTCATACGGTTCGGCAGCACGTTCTGTATTTTGAACTGATCCGTCAGTCAGACCAGAATGAGTCACATTCTGTTCAAAATTGGTGGAAACCTTACTGTCCCCACTTGGCTGTACAATGTTTTCGAAGCTAGCACTCGTCGCTTCTTTTTCCGGCACTCTCTGTCCCTCTGAGCCTTTCGCATTGTAATCCTGTCTTTCCTGAACACCAGAAACACTGTCATCGTGCTGCATCTTGTCAGCGGGTCTTTGCATTTGCTCCTTAAAGGATTCAGTCTCCTCGGCGTCAAAAAATTCGTCAATGTCAGAATCTTCATCCACTTCCTTGTTCGAGTTCATGAATTCCGCGATCTCCTCTAGAGGCCCACTGTTATCAGATCCGACAACATTGCCGTCGTGAACATCTCGTTCTTTGTTTGTTGCGTCATTGGCGGGAACCCCTCCTTCAGAGATCTCCAGCAACTTCTTCTGCAGCAGTTTCTTGAGATTTTTCCTTTCTATATCGAGCGAGGCCAAACGTTCTGATTTATCAATCAATTCCAGTTCGAGCTCCTTCACTGACCTAATCCACAGCTGATTAACGTCACGTTGCTTTTGAAGAAGCTTCAAGAGCTTCTTGTCCCTAACAGACGACATGGTACTGTAAGATTCGAAGTTGGAGGACAAGGATTTCAAGGATTTTTTAATCATATTCAGCTCATCAGCATCCGGAGCTTTGTTTTCGAGTAGTTCTGCAAGTGAACTTAGCTCAATAGTTATCGACCTCTGGATCATCGACACTTCTTGATGGTGGGGACCATACTCAAACTTCATGTCTTCGTCCTCAAATTCCTCGGTGATCTCATCCTTCAAATATTCTTGTTCACTTTCGACATCTTCTGTACTCTCCACGTTGTCCCGGATGGATCTTGAGCTGACTGATTTGTTGTCCTCAGAGTTGACACATGCGTCTAACGACGTTCTCCCTGACTTGACCCTCGTGACATATTCCTTGCCTTTGTTAGTGAGATTATCGTTCAAGTCGGCGTCCCCCGACGACATGGACGAAATTGAGCTGATGGAACGTTGGGGTTGGTGGGTTCGCTGTCGGCGACCCACAGAGGAGTGTAAACTGTGGCTACTGGGGGCATTTAGATGGTGGCCTGCATACTTATTCTTTGGTTCAGGATGAGCAGAACTACTCGTAACAGTATTGCCGCCATTTCTAATTGTTCTTTCACGGTCTTTGGCAAAGCGTATCGCGCCCTGAACTGCCCAAACCCACCTATTGGTTTCCACGGGGTGGTTTCCCTTCAAATGCCATCTGACTGTGCCGTTGAACCCGCCGATAATCTCAAATTTGAGCTTTTCCGAAGAGTCTAGATGTAGATAGCAAGTTGACATGTTAAGAGACCCACGACACGCATTTCTGGTATCGTCCTGGTCCTTGTAGTACGACAAAGTACCATCGGGGCTCAGAATAAACCACCGCAAACGATACCCTTGGGCAAAATTCGTCCATTTACGCAGGTAACCCTTGTAGGTTGGCGGCTCGTTCAGACTGTTAGCGACCTCTATTACGCTCTGCTCGCGAGCAGCTTTTTCGAGCATCCGCTTCAGCTGTTGTTCTGGTGACAGACTAGAGTTAGGGGATTCATTAGCTGGCGGAACTTTGCCCAGCAAGTCGAGTGGAAGCTTCCCTCTGCGGTCTCTTTTGAAAGGGTCCCCTCCGTGACTCAAGATCCATTGACACATCACCACGTCTCTTTTCCTCACAAATTCGTGCAGCACAGTATCCCCAGTTTGCGGGTCAGTGCCATTGATGTCCAAAAGTTCAGAATTTCGGGGTTTCGCTAGAATTGCTTCCAAATGTTCACAGTCACGGTTTACAAATGCTCTCCGGAACTCCTGGGCCACTTCGCCTAGATATTCAGAGCGCCTCACCTGCATCATTTGCGCGATGTTGAGGTTCTTACACATCTCGATGGGCTGTAGGCCGGAATTGTTCAGGATGCAGTCGTTGATGTTTGATTGGTCCAGAAGCAGGTTAACCACATCCCCACGCGACTGGTACGCGGCCAAATGAAGCGCTGTGTTACCGTCAGGGTCCTCATGGTTGATGTCCAGCTTGATTTCCTCGTCTGTGAGCCAATGCGCCAAAATGTCCTTGATCAGTTGCAAAGGGGCAACCTGGACGGCATAGTGCAGAATCAGTTGTGCAACTTCTCTAACGCTAACGTCATTTTTTGGAAAGAAATGAGTCTTTACCAGACTGTCCAGTGACGCAAAGTCGCCCTCACGCAGCGATTCCAGAAGCTTAAGCTTTAGCAATGGTTTGCTAACTGGATGATCCGCCATAACTGAACCGCTTTTTCACTTGAAGTTACTTAAGTGAATGTTCCTGGTATTAATAAGGATGTGTTGAAGAAGATGCGGAATGGAGTTGGTGATGTTTTTAGAGTTTCTTGTAGTTGTCAACTTTGAAGGGCATCCTTTGAACAGCATCTCCCCAAATTGCTCGTATTTATGAGTTCGAAAAATATCACCATAGACGAGCGAGATTTCTATGCATTTTGACCAGTGTTGCGTGTAAAGTGATCAAATTATGTCTCACCGCCAAGAGTATAAATCTCGAGAGTAATGTCGCATTTATTTGTGGGATATGAACGCTCAGTAGTGTCGAATTGGTCTCGCCCAGGTCGATTCGGTGGTTATTGGTTTAGTTGGGGTCTTTTTTATACTTTTTTTTACGTTTTGACCATTCCACTTTAACCTGTGTAAATGGCATCCATGTCACGAAAAAACTGGCCGAGTAGCCCAACAAGTCTCTCGGTCTGTCTGTGCTTGGATGACACTACAACCGTTATCGTTTTGTCTCGTATAATGTAGCCAATACCAAAGCCATTGGCACAAACTGGCCCGAAACCGAACGCTTGTAGGCTAGGGTTTCCACAATTAGATGTGCTGATGACGCTCGTATTAAGTAGACTCCACCCTCCATCTTCAAAAATCGTAGGCTTGGGCATGCGATCCTGAAATCGCTCCTTCCAAATGCAGTACAGTGCGTACAGGTGCCGGTCTTGTCCCATTCCAGCTGCGCACTCCCGCGTGACGGAAGAGTGTTTGTCGCAGGCACCCTTAAGATATGTTTTCAACTGCGCTTCAGAAGCCGTGCCCCGGTTTAGCGCCTCTACGAACCGTTTAGACTGCTCAGAAACGGTCCTAATTGCCTCAGTCCGTCCATTCTGAAATCCTTTGGTCATAGCGGGCTCATAAGTCACTTCGAATTTGCCGTAAAGCGCATGGAAGGCCGCCTGCAAAGCCATCTGCACAAACGCGTCGGGCGAGACTTTGAACAAAGCCTTTATCTTGTGAGATCCGTAGCCGCTGAAGTCTAGCCTTGCAAATTCAAACTGGGATATCAAATCAGAAAGTCGAGTCTCTGCGAAATGAAGCGATGAAAGTAGATACGAATCCACCTTCCATTCCAATCTGCGGGGAACTCTGACATAATTTGCACCCTCATTGCTGCTGGGCAGTGCAAGAAGATCCGAGTGCCGTCTTGTGATGCTATGCGCAAATAGTAATATGGATTCAGTGTAGATATGAGTGGCCAACCGTAGCACTGTGTATCCGTCCACACCAGTATGCTCAAAATTGATGCCTGCCTTCCCATTGCGTGTTACTATTAGCTGCAATTTGTCGTACCATCGATTGAGACATGTACCGCGCTGGATTCCCGTGGGAGATCCAAAACCAAATTCCAAATTTCCCTGTGACTGGTCCAGGTCGACATTGGATGTACCGCACAACATTTCTTGTACCAGATCTACGGGCTTGTCCACCTGAACATTGTCAAGACACAGGACAAACAAGGCGCTGTCGATGATTTGCAGATTCTTTTTATTGGCAGAAACGGGGTTTCGCACCATATAGTCCCTGATGTTCGACCAGACTGAGCGATTTTCCGTCGTGAAAACTCCCCATGGGTAATTAGGCTCAGGCCCTTCATTTGAACTCTCTGTGTCCTTGACAATCGCATATAGGACGCGCTCCAGTTCCTGCGGTGTAAAGAGTGCGTTGTGTTGAGCGTCTAAGACGTCAAACCAGTAAAAGTTAAAATGACACATGACGATGATGTGCGTGGAATTTACACTTGTCCGGAGTTGACATGAATGTCCAGCAGCATCGGGAGGAATACGGGCTGACCCAAAGAGCACCTCGTATTGATCCATTGATAAACTTTTTCCTCGCACGCAGTCGGGCTTCAGGGTCCTACTCCGAATTTCCTTGACAAACGAGATCGTCGATAAAATTAGATTTGCAGATCTGCGAACTAGCCTTGAAATTTCACCGTAAGGTCCCGAGCTGCTTAAATGGCCTAACGTAGGATCATCTCGAAGCTCAAAATAGGGGTTCACATTGAGGACCACGGATTCATCGAATTGCAAGTAAGCATCGTACCAGAACTGTTCGATGTACGAAGAGTTGGGATTTTCTGACTGGAGCTCTTGGTCGTACGCTATTAGTTCTTGATGTAGCTCCGAGAGGGAGCTCACATTTTGATCACCGAGGACAGCAGCTCGCGTTTGGAGATGGGTTTCAGGGTCCTGTAGCGGGCCCAAGCGATCCAAATATCGCCTCAAACTGTCGTCAAGGGCAGGAACTGGAAGTCTGGGAAGTGTTGGAGACTCAGCAGGGCCTTTAAACTGAGTGGAATTCGCGGGCATGATTGTTAAAACGTGTGGGATGTCAAAAGTGTAGCAATATCCAAGAGCGTCAAATCGAGCAGCTATAATACCTCGACACTCAGTAGCTAAACTTGAACTTCAGCCTTTTGGATTGAAATTCCAAGAAGATACCAACATGCTCTTATATCTTCACACCGGCTTTCAGCTTCGGGTTCCATTCAGCCCTTTAGCACGGTCATCGGTGTAATTACTGATGACAGTACTCATCATATCTTTATTCTGTCACCCATTATTGATCGCGGCCGACGACTCTGTTAACGGTTGAGACAGCGAACACTGGCGAAGAGACTTTGAAAGCTGGTCTTACCGGTTCTTGTAATAGAGCTTGTTTGGTCATTGAAACATTATCAATTGATTGGGGGCTTTTGAACGCCAGAGATTTTTAGCGTTATTGGGTGTTTCTTTCTGACTTCGTCGGATTAATTCTCCATTTTTGGCAAGTCAATGGTCATTGATGCATCCGGGTTTCTTGTAAATTCTCCGCTTTCCAAGAAAGTTTTATACAGCAGTTTTCCTTTTGGACTGTTGCTAGCGTGTTTCGGGCTGTCCTATATCCATGATTTAGACATTTGAAAAAAGGTGGATTACCTCCATTGGGCGTCCGAGATTCCTCTTTAATTGTCGCAACTTCGTGAACTCTAAGCCCGATTGAAAAAGCAGCTGAAATTCAAATTATGTACACGTTTCGGCGCCGTGGTAGGTAGCGTACTTACCTTACTCGCCTTAGGCTTTAATCGATCAACAGTGTGTGGAATAATATATATATTATATCTCGACGACGGGAAAAAAACACATTTGATTTCAGCGTCACGAAAATAAACAGAGCTTGATACATCAGCCACGATAGCACACAGGGACTGAAAAATTCTCTATATCGAACTATTCCTGATCCTTGTGAAGTAAAATACTTGATCTCTGTCGCCCGAGACTAGGGCCCAGTCCAAAAGGATTTTGAACCATACAAATCTGCACTAAAAGACATCAGTCAAAGAGTGAGCACTTTTTCAAACAGGTTGCCAATCTTAATTGTGCTATTACCCATATTTCCACCTCATTGCTACTCCCTATCTACAAGGTGGAAGGATTGACTCTGATCGTTGATACACTGAACGGGCATGCCGTTAGAAACGACAACATTCTCAGATTGAATTAATTAAATTAGCCGCTAACTATAATTCTGAATGAAATTCGAACAGATCTCGAACATAAACATGGGGCAAATGATGTTCATGACATATTCTTTAGCACCAAAGAGTAGTCTCTCAGCGTTATTCGATAGTTTATCGCCCCCAGAATCATTTTCTTATTTCTTTAAGCTTTACTAAAAAGTGCTGTACGTACATAGCGACAATTTTGCAATGCGAAACGTCAACACGCGTAAGTTTAACCTATCATCATCAATGGACGATTTCCCATGCAACAGACACGGGCCAAAAGCCGACCAGGATACGTGTGAGATATGGCCACTAGAGTGAACCTCACGCCAGCTCAGAAACACTCATCGTCTTCTGGAAACACTCATCACTATGCCCTGAAACAGGTCGTAGGGAAGGGGGCGTATGGCATTGTCTACAGAGCCGTCAACAGACAAACCGGCAAACAAGTGGCTATCAAGGTAATTGAGTATGACGAAGAAGAAGAATTGAACGAGCATATGCTGGAAATCGACCTTTTGAAGAACCTTAAACACGAAAATATCGTCAAGTACCACGGATTCATCCAGAAATCGCACCAGCTGTTCATCTTGCTGGAATATTGCAGCCAAGGTTCCCTCAGAGACTTGATCAAGAGGGGTCCTGTGGACGAAAATGAGTGCAGAGCGTACATCAAACAGACTCTACATGGACTGCGATATCTGCACGAGCAGGGTGTGATCC
The DNA here is from genome assembly GCA_900074715.1 of Lachancea meyersii CBS 8951. Lineage (NCBI taxonomy): Eukaryota > Fungi > Ascomycota > Saccharomycetes > Saccharomycetales > Saccharomycetaceae > Lachancea > Lachancea meyersii. The sequence continues at coordinate 1,974,319 of LT598484.1, read as the reverse complement.
ACCGCGACATCAAGGCTGCAAATCTGCTGCTGGACGGCCACAATGTAGTCAAACTCGCTGATTTCGGTGTTTCCACCAGGGTCAATAGCTTGGCCATGACATATGCCGGATCTCCAAATTGGATGGCGCCAGAAGTTATGATGGGCCAGGGTGCGACGACTGTTAGCGATATCTGGTCCCTTGGCGCCACTGTTGTCGAGATCTTGACTGGTAATCCTCCATTCCACAATCTCGTCAACGAGGCAGCATGTTACGCAATAGTTCACGATGTCTACCTGCCGCCCAAATCGCTGTCCTCAACGTGCCGGAAGTTCATGCGCGCATGTTTCCAAAAGATTGTCTTTCAAAGGCCTACTGCCCAGGATCTCTTAAAGTATGATTGGATAACCGAGCCCCATAAACCCTCGCTCGAGCGGTTCAGAGAAGGCGAAGAATCCTCAGAAGACTGGCGCCACGATTTTATCGAGGTTGAGGTTTCTCCTTTCAAGGAAAATGATGTGGCCGACGCCCAACAGAATCTCAATCGCTTGAGACAACCAGGTGGGCATTTCAATCCGTACCTGATATTCAACGAATGCGACGTTTATAGCATTGCCACCTGCCTGATCGATTTGTGCCAGCGGGGGCAGCTGAAGACAGTGGAAGAGATGATGACCTATGATTCTCAATATAAGGGAGGCGAGTGCAAGAATATGTTCATCACATTGGGAGGTATTCCAGCGTTACTGAGTAATATTGGGCTGGCAGAGGCCGTGTTAAGTCAATTTTTCATTGAAGACGTCAAAGAGTTGATTAAATGCGGTATACTTCCATACTGTGGATCCATCGCAAACGTTCATTTGGTACTTGCAGTTGTTGCGGCTTATGGTGCGATTGTAGATTTTGAAACGTGGTGCCAGTGGTGCTGCAAATTGCCCAACATAGAAGACGTTATCGTCAAAGGGCTTGAGGCAGACGATCGATTGGCTCACGATACGTTGCTCAGCCTGTCTGATGCCAATTTTCCGATGAAGGAGAGTCTTATAGCTAGACTAATGACCCTGCCTCTGACATTGAACAAAAGACTTACTTATACAGTGTTCAAAAGTCTTAATAGTTTCTTGGAGAGAAAAAGCGTTGGAAGCATAGACCCGGATTACGCAGAAACTGAGTCTTCAACACTAGAGCCGCAAGTGACCTTTTCAAGTCCCCGGTTTGCGAACCTAAGTGCTTACTCGGAAAGACGATTACTACCAGAAGGTTTTATCGACTGGTTACTCAAGTTCACGCCAAATGCGTCTGAAGATCAGCATCTGGTAAAGAACTTCATTGAACTTTGCTTCAATGCAGGTCATCTCGATCGTGTCGTACTTGGGGAGATTGTTGAACATGGCGGGTTTCTGCAACTAACGCAAAATCTCATACAAAGGTTTGTCGGGGACTCTCGCACGAGGTACAAGAAGTCAATGCTTTCAATAGCATTAAACCTCTGTGTCGAGCTTTCTCAAGAAGTGAACGTGACTTACTTACCTACCGCAGTTGATGTTGCATTAGGATTTCTTGGCATTCCAGATTTCATTACAGGCGGAACCGAAATATTAATGCATTGTTTTCTCTTCGCAATGCACGAGAATTGTGCAATCACTGAAGATTCGCTAAACATTCTTATCAATTGCCGCACAGAAACGGTCACTATTCCACGCGTCACTCTTTTACGAACGTTTTATTCGGAGGAGCCCAAATTTGGGAACTACATCACTAAGTTTTCGAGATTATGTTCGCTGCCTCCCTGCAAGTCTCTCGCCTTCGATATTGTCTCGCATCCGCACTTCATGAGAAAAACGAAAGCCCTGTTCGACGTCTATCGCAGCAGTTTGATAATCCAAATCGATTTCCTGAAATTTCTAAAGCTGATACTTACACGATACACAGAATTTGCCCCCAGGTCAGTGAGAAAAGACATCCCTACAAACCTTCTAATATCCACTGCTATGCAGACAAATTTTGTTGTCGGAGATTGCCAAGTGCTCTCTGATGTCATCGAATTTTTACTTTCAAACTGGCGACCAGATAATCTTCGTCCAAATCAGGTTGGCGGAGACTCCGTGCTTATAAAACAACTTTGTCGCGATATCGAACTTTTGAAAAATACCACACACTCTAACGATACCAAGCGGCTAGAAAGAAATGGGCTCTCGATACCAGCGCCGGTTCCAAGCTTTCCATGAGCGGGTGTTAGTGTCATCTTCCAATCACGTGATACGGTTTCTTGATATACCTGAACAGGCTAATCCAAAACATGTCATTTGGCTCAACTCATCGGGCTGAATCGCTTTCCAAGAAACAAGATGCTGAGAGATGTGCCCGATATACCAGTTGATGAAGACTGAAAGCACCGAGTTTGCATTGAATGTATAATAGAAAATTAGAAAGTCGGGAACAGAGTGGTCCACGAATCAATGATTACCAGGTACTAGAGGAAATTGGACGAGGTTCGTTCGGGTCTGTCCGAAAAGTGGTGCATTTACCCTCGAACAAAGTTCTTGTTCGCAAAGAAATTCAGTATGGACATATGAACTCGAAAGAGCGTCAACAGCTAATTACCGAATGTGCTATTTTGAGCCAATTGAAGCATGAAAACATTGTGGAGTTCTACGAATGGGACTCAGACAAAAATGTACTATATTTCTACATGGAGTATTGTAGTAATGGTGACCTCTCTCAAATGATCAGCAACTTCAAAAAGGAGCGCAAGTACATCCCTGAGAAGTTGGTGTGGAGAATCATGGTGCAAATTCTCACTGCTTTATATCGTTGTCACTACGGAACTGATCTAGTTCCTTTAGAATCCATCTACGATAAAGTGAGACCCCCCGTAAAGGGGTCCAACGCTGTCATTCACAGAGACTTGAAGCCCGGAAACATCTTTTTAAGCACAGAAAAGGTCCCGGATCCCTCAACAGCCTCGCAAACGCTAGATTATAACAAAGCGTTTGTAAAACTTGGAGACTTTGGCCTTGCCAAATCCCTCGGATCTAGCGTAGAATTCGCAACTACCTATGTTGGTACACCATACTATATGTCACCCGAAGTCTTGATGGATCAGCCGTACTCACCACTGAGCGACATCTGGTCTTTGGGGTGTGTGGTATACGAAATGTGTACCTTACGTCCGCCCTTTCAGGCGAAAACGTATTCAGATCTGCAGAGGCGAATAAGAGCGGGAAGCTTTGAACGAATACCCGAGTACTACTCTAAAGAGCTCCAACAGGTGATCGATTCTTGTATCAACCCAGATTTGCAGTCGCGCGCATCTTCATATTCTCTGCTGCAAAACATCCAACTTCGAATTGCGCGCAAGTCGCTGCAACTAGAGAGATTCGAAGACACATTGCTAGATTATGAGAAGGAGCTCATGAATATAGGTGACATCTTAGAGCGACAAGCTGGAGAATATGAAGCCGAAATGGCGGTGATAAAAAATCAATACCGCAAAGAATTCGACCATGCTGTTGAGCAGCGAGTTAGGGAGATTTTGAATGGCAAGAAAGTTAGCGGCGTACCAGATATTATGGTAGGTAAGAACCAACTCCATAGACCAGATTACCACTGGCGGGTAAAGGGTTGATGAGATGAGATAAGAAAAGAGGGTTTTATCATTAAGAGGACTTCTTTGAGACCTTAAGTGTAAATTAATATGATGAATGTCTATGAAATCACTCGAATTTGTTCCCTGTTAGAGTTTCGTAAGCCTCCACATACTTGGCCCTAGAGCTTACAACAATCTCTTCCGGCATTTTAACGCCTTCCACGCCATTCAGACTGTTACTGGTCAACCAGTTTCTCAAAAATTGCTTGTCGTAAGAGTCTTGCTGCTTGCCTACTTGGAAGTCTCTGCCGCTCCAGAAACGGGAGGAATCTGGGGTAAGAACTTCATCTACCAAGATGATCTCATCAGTTGACTCGTCAATACCAAACTCGAACTTGGTGTCTGCTATTATGATACCTTTAGTTTTCGCGTAATCCTTGCACTTAGCGTAAAGGTGGATGGCAATCTTGGCGACCCGGTCGCACAATTTTGGCCCAACCAAAGCAGCTGCTTGTGCTTCGGAAATATTCTCGTCATGCTCTCCTTGTTCAGCCTTGGTCGAGGGTGTGAAAATAGGGGTAGGAAACTCTTGACACTCCTGAAGGCCCTCTGGAGCTGGTTGTCCATGCACGGTCCCGAATTGCTTGTACTCTTTCCAAGCGGAACCAGTGATGAATCCACGTACGATCACTTCCAATGGGATCAATTTGAATTTCTGGATGAGCATGGATCTGTCCTCGAGTTGAGCCTTGTACTTGGGTTGCGAAAGCTCCGAAGGAAGAAGATCAAAAACGGTTTTTCCCTGGGGGATTTCGACTAAATGGTTGCGGATGTCGGTTTTCAAGTACGAGAACCAGAATTCCGACAACTTGGTGAGAAGGATACCTTTTTCGGGCACGGTGTTTTCCATGATGACATCGTATGCGGAAATACGATCTGTTGCGACAAAAAGCAGAGTTTTGGAGTCAACTTCGTAAATGTCTCTGACCTTACCTCTGGCTACCAGTGGTAGGATGCCGTCCAAATTGGTTTCGCGCAAAGACATGATGACGCTGATGGATTGTGAAATATATTACTGAGAAAATTTCCCGGAAGAGCTCTGGTGTGCTAGACTGATGCGACAGATCAGATCAGATCAGACTATCCGCTTTATATATGAAATGATGTCAGTTCTACATATATTTCAGAAATGATTGTTCAATTAATTATTAACGAACAGATTAATTACTGAACAGAGTCAGGGAAAAAGTCCGTAGTTCGAATCACGTAAGAAGCGTCAATGATGAAAAGCTTTGAATATCCAGAAACTGGCTGAAGTCTTTACATGTTTCCGAGTTAAATGTTCTGAAGATTCTAGGCAGAGATTCAAAACACCGAAATAACAACGGGAAACCGAGCAAAAATTACTAACAATTTCACACCACCCTTTCAAAGTTTTAGGATTGTAATTCAGGAAGAAATTGTGAAATCACTCGCCTTATCGACTCAAGGGTAGTCATTAAACTATATCAGCCGCTACAAGGACTCCCCCAGAAGCTCTTTTCGCAAACGCTGTCGTCTCTGTCAGGTACGTTTGTACGGTTTTAACGCCCTGTACTCGAGTACATATTAACATCAAAAATTCCTACACTGATACTAGTAACTTCGTCCCACTTAACACAACTCTGAAACCGTTCAGTGCCCAACACACCTATAGCCAGCTGTGGGCACTTGTTTTATGCAGAACATTTTGGATAAGGCATACGACAAGTATGCTCTAACTAGTTCTGCACCATCAGACGCACACACGGACTTACTATGTGATCCTAATCTAGTGGAGGATTACAGTGATATTCTGAAGACTATGCCAAAGAAACTACGGCTAGACGAGGAGAACACGAGCGTAAACGGTAGCGTAGTGATCAACACTGCAAGCTCGCAAAACTGGCCCGAAAAAGACACAAAACCTGTGAAGCCTACAGTGGTTTCTACACCTGCCCTCCAGACGGAGGAGACTGAAGCAACTCAAGAGCCAGCACTTGCAGAGCCGTCCAACGATACTGACTACGAATATAGCGACTCTGAGTTTGAGGAGGACATGGAAAACAGACTCGAAGATCTTAGATCCAGCGCTAAGCATGGAACAGGCATGGCTTTTTTCACCCAAGACAACGATTCGGAGAGCGAAGTACACCACAGAGACTTCAGCGACAGCTCGTCCGAGGAAGACGACCTCACGACTTCGTTCACAAGCATAAAGCCGTATTCTGAATCAAATAACAGCGACGGCGAAGACGACGAGATCGAGGAGGAGTTTCAAGCGTTAGCTCCACCTGAGGAAATTGACCCCAGCAAATTATACGCATTATATCCTTTCCGGGGTCCTGATCCGTCTCACTGCCAGCTTTATCAAGATCAGGATTGCATACTTCTAAACGACCAGGACTCCTACTGGTGGCTGGTCAAACGGTGTAACGACGGCAAAATCGGGTTTGCACCTGCAGAAATTCTAGAAACTTTCCCAGAACGGCTTGCTAGGTTGAACTGCTGGAAAAATGAAAACATGTCGAGTCAATCAGTGGACAGCGCAGATCTCAAGACCAAGACGACCACAGAACAGTCGGCAGAGGATAGTACAGATCACCAGCTGCCGTATTCGAAGGGTAATAAATCCGTAAGCTTCAACGACGTTGTGAGCTACGCAGAGAGATTTCTTCAAGACAGTGAACGGGAGGGCAGCCTTGCTGACCTAGAAGAACTCGATGATACGGACAAAGAAGAGTCTGACCGCAACAAGAGCACTGACACGGTGGGTGATATATATGAAGCTGCTTTGCATGTGGACGATGATGATGACGATGCCAGTGAGGCAGTAAGTGATGTTTCGTTCAACACAGGCACCACTTTACCTTTACATGTTAAAAAAGTAAGGAACACGGGGGTGGACCGCAAAGCTGAGGAGACAGCGGACTCCAAGCCCCACATCTTCGAGACACAAGAGCTGGATACTCATTTGTCTCCTTTTGTGGGAGAAAAAAAAGAGCACAAACTTCTGAGAGCTGCCGATGACGGCCTTCACCAAACTTTCCAAGCACCCATCATACCTTTTGCGGGGCACAAGGAGATGCCTAAGTCCAACTCAAACTATTCCATATCGACAATAGGAGAGTATTCGCCTTCTTCATCGGAATGGACAAACGATTCTCCACAGATTAATAACGGCATCTTTGAAGTCGACACTGTTACTGCAGAGAGCATACCCTCCTCTAGAGCTATTAAAGACATCTCCCAGCTCGTGAAATCAAACGAGAATGAAGAAGAAAGCCAAGGTCCGGAAGAAGGGGCGATACAGAGTGAGCCGGTAAAGTGCATACCAGGCGATGTACAAGAAAGCAAAGACTCAAACCATCCTGAAATCCTTGAAGAACCTGTTTCTCAAGAGTCAGAAGCTCAACCCCATGCTGAAAATCACAACAACAAAGACGAGAAGCACAGCACTACATCCTGCATAACCCCAGGCCCACCTGGGGTGTACCCACTAGCACAACACATCTCGCATCGCGAGAGCATTTCGGCGTCATCTGACGATTCTTGCATAGACGAAGGGCGGGGAACTTCAACAACCACTATTAATAGCACTTTTTCGCTCAACGAGGCCAAGCACAACCATAATCATCACCCAATTGTACACGAGTTGTACAACCCATTATTTGGGAAGATCGATGATCTACTTGAGAGACTGAACAGCGTCATAAATGAATAACTGGAAAAAAAGCTCACTTTCTAGTCATCATCTGCATCCAACATCAAATAAACTTATGTAAATTAGGCAGTTCTGGTAAACAGGGCTGAGTCCCCCGGCATTCGTCCGTCAAGGTTAGTCTATTAGTTGTTAGTACCTGGTCTCTGAAGAAAATCACTTCAGACCAAACTGTCGCTTTATCAATATATATGTTCTCTAAAATTTGTTATAATGGTAAACTGCATCAACTCTGCTCATCTCAAGGATATCCAACACGAAACAAAGCATTCATCGATTGCTAGTTCAGCAAACATTACGCTTTCATAATGTCCGACTGGGTTAGAGATGATACTTCTCTGTTACAAATTGTTGCGGTCATTGCAGACTCATTGTCCCCAATGCAAGAGCAGAGAAGCCATGCTATGGAGTTGCTGCAATCGTTCAAGATCCAGTCGCAGTTTTTGAACTATTTGTGCTATATGCTAACTGAGGCAGACACGGACTCACTGCTAAATTCCCAATACTCACGTCAAGACATCCAGAATTATCGGGCGACCGCGGGGATGATATTAAAGAACTCGCTCTTGGAGGACTCCAGAGGATATGATTTGAATTACATTAAAGTGAATATCACCAAGGGCCTCCTTTCGGACGTGTCGCTCATATCCAATATCACCGGTATTGTCATTACCACCTTGTTCTCCACATACTACCGGAAAAATCGTGAAGATTCAACAGGTGTTGAAGTCTTGTCGCAATTGCTAGAATTGATGTCAAATGGCCAGGAGGCAAGTGCAAAGGCCCTGTCAAAAATTATGGAAGACAACGCTCAGTTTTTTTTACTTGAGTGGTCGGGTTCCGTTAAGCCTATGGATACGTTGGTGAACAGCTTTTTGACTTTTACGATATCAAGTTCCAGTTCTGTGGTAAGAGCAGAGGCAATCAAATGTCTGAACCAAGTCATTCCCTTACAAACCCAGAGCTTCATCGTCAAGATTGATGAATTTCTTGCCAACATTTTCCAACTAGCACAAAACGACCAGAGCGATGTGGTGACTATTCAAATCTGCATTGCTTTAACCGAATTCCTCGAGTTTAGACCTGATAAACTGATAAACCACTTGAGCGGTATAGTGAGTTTTGTGCTGCATGTAATCAACTCGGCTAATAGCCAAACCGTGGCACTACAGGCCGGTGAGTTCTTACTAGCCTTTGCATCCAATTCCTACATTCCGGAGAACAATGTTAAGCCCTTTGTGAACGATATAGTTCCAATTCTTTTGATAAAAATGATTCATGATGAAGATGAGATTCTCATGCTTGAAGCCTCTAACGAGGACGATGCCGAGTTGGAAGATAGAGACGAGGATATAAAACCTGTGACGGCCAAAATTAGCAAGAAAAGAGAGGCTTCGGGGGCGGATGACGATTACGAAGATGATGACGAAAGTGATTTCGATACCCAATGGAATTTGCGGAAGTGCTGCGCCGCTACACTAGATATATTGACGAGTATTCTGCCTAGAGACGTATTGTCTGTTGGGTTCCCACTACTGCGAGAGCGACTTTCAGCAGAGCATTGGTATGTTCGGGAAGCCACGATCCTGGCTCTTGGTGCGATGGCAGACGGCGGAATGAGATATTTCTCAGACCAACTTCCGGCCCTGATTCCGTTTTTGCTGCAAAAGCTAAACGATCAATGGGCTCCTGTCCGTACCATAACTTGCTGGACTCTGAGCAGATTCTCAACGTGGATATTGGCAGATAACACACAGTTTTTGATGCCCGTTATAGAATCACTCATGACTGCCCTCGTAGACAAAAAGAAAATGGTACAAGAGGCCAGCATAAGTAGCGTTGCAGTGTTCATCGAAAACTGCGATGCAGAACTAGTGGAGACATTGCTGTACAATGAGTTACTAGTGAGGTTTCACCAATGCTTTCAGTTGTACCAGAAGAAAAACGTCATTATATTGTACGATGCAGTCGGGAGATTGGCAGAGAAATGTGAGTTTGATGAAACTGCTATGAACTGTATACTCCCCCATCTCATCGAAAAATGGGGATTTTTGTCGGATACCGACAAAGAGCTGTGGCCTCTCTTGGAATGTCTTTCGTATGTTGCGGCATCCCTGGGTGAGAAATTCGCACCTATGGCGCCAGAGGTCTACGACCGTGCGTGGAGAATCTTGGTGCATTGCGTTGAGCTCGAGACGCGCTCTCAGAACGATCCCTCGATTGTTGTTCCGGAAAAAGACTTTACTGTAACTTCTTTGGATCTGATCGATGGTTTGATACAGGGCTTGGGGCCCAGCAGCCAAGAGCTTCTGTTCCCCGGGGGCGATCATGCTGCACTGCAAGTCTTGGGCCAGTGTTTGCAAGATCCAGTGCACGAAGTCAGACAAAGCGCTTTTGCACTTTTAGGCGACATTGCATATTCTTACGACCCGGCCATACTAAGCGATCACTTGGTGATGTTTTTGAAATACATCAGCACTGAGATTGTACACAACGACGACTCAGATGCAACACCGTCTGTGAATAATGCTGTTTGGGCTTTGGGGTTGATAAGTGAGCGCATTGATTTAGCAGAATACATGATCGACCTATCCCGCATTGTTTTGGACAACTTCTGTGACACTACGCGAGTCATCCACAGCTCAATCATTGAGAACTTGGCGGTCACAATAGGCCGTATGGCCAAATACCACCCAGAGGTCTTCTCAACAGGAATTTTTGCCTGTGACGCCAGCTGGGCGCGTTGGTGCGAACACAGCATGAGTTTGTCGGACCCGGAAGAAAAAACCGCAGCCTATTACGGATTCGTCAAAATCATGAATTACACCGACAGCGGAAGAACGATGTCCTCGTCAACTTTGCAGAAGTTCGTGAAGGGAGTGTCTCAAGACGTGGAAGTTGCTGGGTTTGCAGAAGATCTGTATGCATTTCTGATGACCCATTCGGCAACTTTACTGATGCTAAAGCTGTCGCAAGGGGAAATTGATTTTTTGAGTCAGTTTTCGTGAGTTGGAAGGACTGACATACTGCAAGTTGAGCTGAGTTTTGTGAAATCAGAGGGCGAGTATGAATCCTGAGACAATCACTGTCGAGAGTCTGTCGTGAGTCTGTCGTGAGTCTTACATGAGTCTATCAAAACTATCAATTTTTCTCTATCTACAGTGAACTAAAAGACGGGTTTAATTGCAGAAACAAGAGCCATCAACACCATCGACACCATCGCCAGCTTACCGATCTTATTTTACCAAACCATTTTCGTCGTCGCTGTGCATTCCATCTTTCTGCCCAGCGTATCACGACGTGCCTCTTTTCAACACAGGTTACAACCCCAGAGGTTTGCGCGATTGACGTCAACGTTCCATCAAAACTCCACAGAACATCAACATCAACATGGCACATCCTTGTGAGTTCCGTCCTGATGGCCGTTCTTTGCCTGTCTGTCGTCTTATCGGGGAAAGCCGAAGATCAGAGATAAGTCTAGCGATAAGCCAGATATGGGCTTAGATCACCATAGACGAAAGGATTAAAATGCCAGTATATCCTGGGAAAGAGAATCTGGTCAGAAGTTTTAGGAAGTTTCCGATCCTTTTCCTACTCCATTGTGTCGCGATCCTTTCGCTTCTTTCGCTTCTTCTCAGTACTCAGCCGTCTGGTTTTCTTTTGCTTGCAATACTAGGCAAAATCTCGAGCTGAAAAAGTAGTGCCCAGGGCTCTGCAAAAAAAAGTCGGTTTAGAGACTAAGTTCAGAGGAAACTGTTGATCCAGATCCGCACACATCCCACACCACACCACACCACACAGCATTATGCCAGTAAATGCGATCGCATCCAATCGCGTTGTCATCGACGGCCAAATCATGGCAGCGACTATCGTGTTCTCATCGGAATCTGGCAAGATCATCACTGTATACGAAAATGAGGTCATTTCGAACGTGGAAGATTCACGGCTGCAGCTGCTGCTCGTACAAAACTACGAGATCGTGTCACCGCACGTGATCATGGCCGGTATCGTCGACTCTCACGTGCATCTGAACGAACCCGGTCGAACCGAGTGGGAGGGCTTCGCTACCGGCACAAGGGCTGCCGTCGGTGGTGGTGTCACCACCGTGGTCGATATGCCCTTGAACGCCATTCCGCCCACGACGACGGTGGAAAATCTCAACATCAAATTGGCCGCAGCGGAGGGCCAGATGTGGTGCGACGTTGCATTCTGGGGTGGCATGGTGCCCTCCAATCTCGATGAACTGGTGCCTCTAGTGCAAAGCGGCGTGCGTGGCTTCAAAGGCTTCATGATGGATTCTGGAGTTGACGAGTTTCCTGCAATTGAGAAAAACTACATCAACAGAGCTCTGAAAAAGCTGGAAGGTGAGAAAACCATACTTCTCTTCCACGCCGAGCAGACCCCATCAGACGAAAACCATGGGCTGGTAGATCATTCCACGGACGACGTTTTTTTGGATCATGTGAAAACCGCTAACGGCGGTCAGAATCTGTCACACGCCCAAGTGCATGCCCTTGCAGACTCCAAAATCTTGGCATCTGTGGAACCCACAGTTGGCATACCGTCGCAAGAAGTCTACGAAAGTCATTCTTCAAAAAATCCATTGGACTCTGTGGCCAGAAAAGACCACCTTTTGGACAAGATCGACCCCACTGCGTACGCTCCATTTTTAGCATCTAGACCCGACGTCTTCGAGACTACCGCTATTGGCACAATCATTGCTTGTTTGACTAAATTTTCCAAAACCTCCAAAAACATCCCCAGCGTGCATGTTGTTCATTTAGCAACTCAAGAAGCCGTCCCCATGCTGCGTCATGCCCAAAAGGTCCTGAAACTTCCCATTTCCTCAGAGACATGTTTCCACTATTTGAAATTTGCGGCGGAATCGATCCCAGCCAAAGCCACTCATTACAAATGTTGTCCACCCATTCGGTCTGAGGACAACCGGAAAGCACTGTGGAAAGCCCTGCGCGAAGGCGTGATAACGACAGTAGTAAGTGATCATTCGCCTTGCACTCCCGAGCTTAAGAACCTGGCCAGAGGCGATTTCTTTGCTGCATGGGGCGGTATATCGTCTGTGGGCCTTGGCCTGTCGATCATGATAACAGAGGGGGCCAAATTGTCTCCGCCAGTAACTCTTGTCGAGATTTCAAAATGGTGCTGCGAAAACACTGCTAAGCAAGTAGGATTGCAACATTGCAAGGGCTTTCTGCGTCCAGGTTACGATGCTGATTTTCTGGTAGTAGATCAGTACCGCAAGCGGATTGTATCCAACGACACCGTCTTTTTCAAGAACAAATTGACGGCTTACGATGGACAGGAGCTCAGAGGCCAGGTACTGACGACATACGTCAGAGGCAAGATCGCTTATGAACATGAAGATGGCCATAGCAATGTGCCATTTGGGGTGACACTCTTAGAGCCGCGGACTGTTTGATTTCTTGGCTGGTAGCATTACGTTAAACTAGATATGCCTTCACAAGTACGCTAAGATGTACTTTCATATTTGATTTGCACAGTTTAAAGCCATTAGATTCTCTCCCCGACGTTTGCTCCGTCGTCACTCCAAGTGCCCCTGCGACGGCGTAGTAATCTCTTGATTCGGCTTTTCAAACAATGCGTCTGGGCAACAAGAACAACCACGGTGAGCGTCGTTCCACACACGGCCAAGAATCTGGCTCGCGATCCGAAAGACAGCACTGTGAACCCGTTGCGGTTAGTCCGGGCTTTGTATCTGCGCATGTTTGCCTCGAACACAGCTAGCTGACGCTCAATAAGCTCTAGTGAGCGGTCCAGATTATCTTGCAACGGGTCAAAAGACTCGCTTGAGGGAACGGTTTTCCGCTCAGCTGCTTCACCAGGTTTCTGCAGATCCACTACGATTTGCACGTCCACTACGAGATCTGCTTCAGGAGCCTGGAAACAAAATGCATACTCGCCCTGTTTGTGCGCCAAAAACGACCACTCGCCCTGCAATTCCCGCTGGCGCTTGAACATGGGCTCCACATCGCTATCAGGACCGAAAATTTCATAGTCCAGCTCCATTTTCGACCCTAAACTGTGCTGAACTGCGAAGTAATACGAGATGACAGTGCCACTAGACGCTTCAACATACATACACTCTTGCTGGCCCGTTCGGAGCTCAAATGTAACCGGAGAACTTGCTACAAACGCGCAATTTATATACCAACTTATTATACAAATCAAACGAGCTACACACTTCATTATCAAGCCTAAAGATGTGCTTTAAAGCCTGTATTTTGTCGTGAGAGTCAGTGTCAGTTAAAGTTTCTAATGATATAGTTGATATTTTTATAGATCAAGTTTAAATACTCAGGACATCGCATCGCTTCAAAATCTTGACTAACACATTTTGTCGCACTAGCTGGCATCTAAGCGCCTCAACCGCCACGCGAACGGAATTCACAAATGGGCGAAGTTCCTCCAGATGTCGTGGAAGAAATGCAGGAACTGTCGCAGACAGTACCAAGTCTGAAGGCGCGATACAAACTGCTGGACAAGATCGGCGAGGGAACGTTCTCTTCGGTGTTTAAAGCAGAGGATTTAACGGGGACTGTAGCTAAAAGCTTCTCGCGCCACTTCTGGAAATACTCCAGCCGACAGGAAAAACGGTACGTGGCACTGAAGTGGATTTACGTGACGTCGTCGCCAACTAGGATCTACAACGAGCTCAACCTTCTGTACATGCTGTGTGGGTCCACACGCGTCGCACCGCTGTGCGACGCGCTGCGACACCAGGACCAGGTCGTGGCCGTGCTTCCCTGGTACCGGCACGAAGAATTTCGCAACTTCTACCGCGATTTGCCGATAAAAGGCATAAAGAAATACATGTCAGAGCTGCTGCAAGCACTGAGCTTCGTACACTCAAAGGGCATCATACACCGCGATATTAAGCCGACCAATTTTCTGTACAACCCGCAAATAGGGCGCGGTGTCCTGGTGGATTTCGGGCTCGCAGAGATGGAAAACAACGCCGTCCGCGATACGCGAAATACCAAGGATTTGCGATCCTTAGAACATTACTGTCCCTGCAACGCCGGCGATTCGAACCAAGCTTCAACTCAGGGACAGCCTGCATTCCCCAAGAACAAGTATCCTGGGGCCACACCCAACGCGACGCCCTCGTTGGTAGATTTAACCAAAGGATATCCCAAGTACGAAACACGTCGAAACAAACGTGCCAATCGAGCCGGTACTCGAGGGTTTCGTGCACCCGAGGTGCTCATGAAGTGCCCGAACCAAACCACAAAAATTGACATCTGGTCCGTTGGCGTCATATTATTGAGCTTCTTGGGGAGACGCTTTCCTATGTTTCAAAGTCTCGACGACACGGACTCCTTGCTGGAGCTCTGCTGCATTTTTGGCATCAGCAAGATGAGAAAATGTGCCCTTTTGCACGGACTCGGGTTCAATATCAAGGGACTCGACGGCATCAGTGAAGAAGGCTACAAGGGCGGTCTGGCCGATTTCATTCAAGAGCTGCTACACGCAGAAGTCGAAGCTGGTACTTTCCCCAGCTACTCAGTGGCATTCGAAACCTACGAATACTTGGTGAACAAGTCATCAGGCGGAAGCATTGCACCCTCACTACGACGTCATGACCCTGACTTTATGGCGGATCACGAACTCAAGAAGTACCACGATGAGGTCTGGAGCGACCATTACTGGTGTTTAGAGGTTTTGGATCAGTGCTTGACACTTGATCCACACAAGAGAAGTACTGCTGACGAGCTACTTTCTTCTACGTTCTTCAACGAACTGGTGGACTCGGACGTCACGGAAGAGAATGATGACGAAGATGATGTTCTCATAATTGAAAACTAACTGAGAGATAAACAACTCATTCTGTAGCATAGCTAAACATAAATTATCGCATTTGCATTCTTAAAACAAAGTTTAAAGTTCCGACAAAGGAGGGGATGGCACTAGAAAACGAAAGGGATCAAAAAGGCTCTCTTTGTTCCGTACTTTTGGTTCTTTTTGGCAGCCCACAAGTATAGTTGAACGGTCGACACGAGCAAGAAAATAACAGAGAAGATGTTGAGCTTGAATATTAGTGTGAAAGCAGTCCAGGCCGCGACTTCAAAAGTGTAGTTGGGTGCGACAAGAATCTTGAAAAGGCCATCTTCAAGAGGTACACGCTGGGTGATTCCTTTAGCTTTTTGAGCATCACCCCAGCGGCGAAGTTTGTAATGAGTGTAGAAGTTCCAAAATTCAGAGCTAATGAAGAAGGCCAGTATGAGTCCAAAATTATCCAACTTGAAAGCTGAATAAATTCTGAAAACGGTGAAGTCTTTGAGCAAGAAGCCATATCCGAAATAGCCCAACGAGATAGCACCGTTCAAAACCCAGTAGTGAAATGAGTTTTTGAACAAGTTGAAAAGTGGCATGGTTGACTGCGCGAACTGATGCAAGAACAGGGATTCCAATTCCCGCTTGAGGTAATGAGCAACAATCAAAATGTAAGCCACTTTGCTGATGAATGGGTTGTAGGGACGGGATTTGCAATGGTATTTCATAAGTTCAGGTCTGGCGGATAAATAGTACACAATTGAGTGTATGATAATAGGGCCCAGGTATTCCATGCAAAAGACCAATCTCCATCCGATTTGAGGTCCGATGTCCTTTGCATAGAGCTCTGCACCAGAAAGATCTTCAAAAGCATGGTCAGAGGTGATTGGAATCTGCTTGTTTTCCTTAAGAATGGTCAATCTGATCCGGTTGGTGTTGATGTTCTTGTTTTTGGTTGAGATTTCTTTCAACGCGGACGATAGAAACTTGGTTCCCGCTGGGAGCTCAACATCTTTCAAAGATTTGGACCTGGATTTGACTGTGACGCTCATTGTGGTTCAAAAGCTGTCAATTGGCTGTGAAAGTCGTGTCGGTGGTAAATGAACTACTAGCTGGATTAGACATAGAGGTTAGATTTTAGTAGTGATGAGAAGAGATTCGTGTGGGGTGATGAAACGGAAGTGGATTTAGAATATAAAAATCACAACCGAGACACAGCGTGTTTAAACGCGACCACTAAGGGCTGCGTAGTAGTGGGATCGACAATTGCCTTTAGGTTTTCTTCGTTGCCTCTTTTTCCCGACCTTTTCCCACGGTTTTAAAAATGTAATAATCTATATGTTAATTATGGGTAAGAGAGCTATTTTGTTGCATTAAAAATGTGCTGGGTGGAGCCAAAATCTTACCAAAACCTTTTCAAATCCCACAAAGCTCTTATACCCTCGCTCGTCCGCGTTTTTCGCATCGGAAACGTCGACGACAGCGATCAGTACGTCACATGACCCACATGCCACATCACTTTTCACCCACGCTGACACCAGGTCCTTACTATTCATGCACACTTGGAGGCATCAGCGACCATACCTTCTATTTTATCACGATTGATCGTTGGTGCTCTTAATACCGTGGATCTACTCTTAATCACAGTTGATCGCTGGCAGTATCATTCGATCAAAAGTGCTTGAGTCCAACTTGCGTATTCGCTGACGATTCTCAATCGTCCCACTTGAGTTATAGCCTCCACTCTGACACCTTAATCAGATACCAACAACACCAACCCTTCCTCGCAACTGCTTACGAGTAGCTTAGGGTACCTAGTAGTGGCTCACGTGGCTCACCAAGCACTTCTCGGCGTCAGTAAATCAAACACACGATTCAACGCCAGACATCTTTCGCATCTCTCAAGGACCATTTCCTAAAACACTTTCATATGCATAACAAAATATTCTCAGCTTATTATCGATTCTAGTGACACTTTTCACGTTTGGGCCAGCTCGAGAGAAGAGTTTTGAGCTTTTCAGAGACATTCAAGGGCTGGAGCTTATTTGCCAAAAGCTGTCTCGTACTCTAAGTAATCATGCTGATGTATATATATGGGAATAAATGATGTACGGATAGCACTTTGGAACAATTGCGACCTTTGAAGCTGTGCTGTAGTTAGGCGCTGCTTATTTTGTTCACAGTTCTTGACTATAAGCTCATATCTCTCCAAAGTAGCCAACTAGGTACTCGCGAAAGTACTCGTACTCCTGAAGTCAGACCTGTACTCATGGAGCTACCTGTACTCGTACTCGTACTCGTGCCTAGTTCGCCAAACTCCTCAAAATCCCAGATCTTTTCTCACCCAATTATCCCAATCATCATAGAGCTCACTTAACACCTCAAACAAACTGTCCTTCCGTAGCTTTCACAACTATCGCGTACTAACCTGCTCATTAACACGCTTTTTAGTGCCACACTCATCACTTTTACCCTTCGTGTCGTCGGCTTACTTTTTCACCACCTACCTCTCTCAATAGTGAAAAATTTTTAGAGATGCTCATCTCATAAAAATGTAGACATCTTCAACCATTAACTTAGCTTTCCAGTTGTATCGATCTGAACAAACAAATAGCGTCCAGTTAACTGCTACGAGTTGCGATTTTCTAACCGAGAATAGTTGAGATTAAATAATGGTTTTTCAAGCTGGAAGCAGAGGCGGCCGTGGTGGTATGTTAGGTGTAAAATTCGAATTTGAACGAAGCGATGAGATTTGACGAGAAGGTGGACGAACGACGACAGGGACTATGAAAGTGTAACTAAGAGACGGATGTGAGTGTGGTGTGTAGAGATGGGAGTTTGGGATCATGGGATCAAAAAAAAATCCTGGGAAATTGTCGTTAAATCTTGTTCAAGCTTCATCAATTCATTTCATGGCAACATTGTACTAACAAGCAAAATGTGTTTTTCAGGCTCTAGAGGTGGCTTTGGTGGCCGTGGTGGTGCCAGAGGTGGATCCAGAGGTGGTTTCGGTGGTGGCCGTGGCGGTGCCAGAGGCGGTTTCGGTGGTGGCCGTGGTGGCTCAAGAGGTGGTGCCCGTGGTGGCCCAAGAGGTGGTGCCCGTGGTGGCCCAAGAGGTGGTGCCCGTGGCGGTGCCCGTGGCGGTGCCAGAGGTGGTGCCAAGGTGGTCATTGAGCCCCACAAACACGCCGGTGTTTTCATTGCCAGAGGCAAAGAAGATTTGTTGGTGACCAAGAACGTGGCTCCTGGTGACTCCGTATACGGTGAAAAGAGAGTATCTGTTGAAGAGCCTTCCACTGAAGAAGGTGTGCCCCCAACCAAGGTCGAGTACCGTGTGTGGAACCCCTTCAGATCCAAGTTGGCTGCCGGTATCATGGGTGGTCTAGACGAGCTTTTCATCGCCCCAGGCAAGAAGGTTCTGTACTTGGGTGCTGCTTCCGGTACCTCTGTCTCGCACGTTGCCGATGTCGTTGGCCCAGAAGGTCTAGTCTACGCCGTTGAGTTCTCCCACAGACCCGGCAGAGAGTTGATCTCCATGGCTAAGAAGAGACCTAACGTTATCCCAATCATTGAGGACGCCAGACACCCTCAGAAATACAGAATGCTCATCGGTATGGTCGACGCTGTGTTCGCCGATGTTGCCCAACCGGACCAGGCCCGTATCATTGCTTTGAACTCTCACATGTTCCTCAAGGATCAAGGTGGTGTTGTAATCTCCATCAAAGCCAACTGTATCGACTCCACCGTGGACGCCGAGACCGTGTTCGCCAGAGAAGTGCAGAAGTTGCGTGAAGAGCGCATCAAGCCTTTGGAACAATTGACCTTGGAACCTTACGAAAGAGACCACTGTATTGTCATCGGCAGATACATGAGAAGCGGCTTGTAAAAAACCACTCGCGTCGCACACTCCCCCCATTCGTCTCCCGCCATGCTTGTATAATAGTGAATTCAGATATATCCAAAAGAGCCCGTCCAAGTCGCGGACGACCTCACGTATATATATATATATATATATATATATATATATATAATATAAAACAATATCTAGAGGTCTGTGTACTAGAATCGAAACCACTTGGTCAACAGGAGCCTACGCTGAGGGTGTTATCCCGGGTCTTAAATTTATACTGGCCTCTGTAGTGGAATAAGTGTTATTCATTACGTTTGATCACTAGGCCTATTTGAATTGCAAAACATCGAAAATAAAGAATTCATTCAAAAACAACACTCACAGGCCTCTGATTCCAGTCAAACAACGTTTTCTGGAACCGCAGGGCGTTGTGTTGAATAGGGCGTACTTCCAAGCGTCTCGATACGACCAAGATGGACTCAAATGAAGTTCACGAAGCTGTCAGAAGTTCGGAAACTGGCACACACCAAGACAGCGGTGAAGTGATAGAAATTGAAAGCTGTGCAGAAGATGAAATAGAGATTCAGAGGGCTTCTGAGCTGCGACAGCACTCTTCGGGCCCAAGAAGAGACCGATCGGGCCGTTTCAGGCCTGAACAATTACGTTCTTCTAGCAGCGATGGAAATGTTCAAGACGTAAACGAAGACAATGATGATTTGGAAGTGGTAAATGAGGTAGTAGTCGATGATGGCGGGCCTTTGGACCCCGAGGCGGAATATATCGACCTCGATAACGAGGGCGTCATCACCGTGGCTCAAATAAGGCCTCGACTGCCGTCTATGGGCACTGCCAACAACGAGGACGAGGACGTCGTGTTTCTCGGGCAAAACACTACAAACTCAAGTTTTGTTTTGAACCTACCCGGTGGTGAGCGTCTACTTATCACTGGTAGTTCACACGAACAGCCCATCAGAAGATCATTTCAAAATCAGGTACCCAGACCAGTACCGATAATCGACAGCTCACGTTCCTGGAGGAGACGGATTGAACGTGCTGCAGCTAGTGCTCGGCAAAATCTAAGCTGGTCTAGAGGTGCTCCAAGCGACAGGCAATCGATATTCCACGAGCGACGTCGAATAGACGAATCACGACAAGCGCGAAATAATCGACAGTTACGACAAAATGCAAGAAGGCAGACACCGATGTCGTGGACTCGCCATGTTTTGGGCCATTCTGATTTTGCCAGCTTTCAATCTCGGCTCTCCATGCTCCCAGGGAGCGTTCGTGCCGCTTTTGACGAAGCACTATCCATCGACGAGTTTCGGGCCGTTTTGGAGGCTAGAGACAGAGAAAGCTACGAGCAGAACTTGGAAGAATTAACAGTTTTGTATGCGCAGTATCGCGAAATGGTGACAAATTCAAACGAACAAAATCTCAGCAACGAAGGCAGAACCGGGCGAAACAGTTTTAATTGGGCACAAGTTCTGGGGAACTACACGGGCCAAAACGGTCCACCATATGGCCTTACAAGGACGTGGGCTCCGCCGCATTTGAGTGGTTATTTTGGTAGGGAGCCAGACGAAGTTCGGGAAACACAGGGCATTATCGAGATGATTCAGGCTCGCGAAGAATTAGAAAGCGATAATCGCAAGCGGAAGCTGATGGAGAGTACCAAGGGAAAGCGAGAAACATTTTTGAAAGAGGCCAAGGGCTTGACTGAGGGCTACAGTGCGTCGTTCGATCCCACAGTCAAGTTCGAGACGCCGAATGAGCTTAACAATAAAGCAGAGATTATCGCTTTGGAAGACGATGAAGCCAACGAAATAGAAGTCCCCGCCTGCACCATTTGTGGTGTAGAGCTGGGTGTGGGTATTCCCGATGACTACGCAGGGATGAGTGCTTTGGATGGAGATAAGTCTTTCGAGCAGCTAATTGACAAATACCATTTTCATTGTCCATACCAATCGCTTCGAAGTTTCAGTGTTGCAGACAGAGACCTGTCGCGACGAACATTCGTGGCCAGTTGTGGCCATATGTTCTGTGGACGTTGTTTTAAGAGAATCGATACAGCAAGGAACTCGAACAAGAAGAATGCTAAAAAGCTCAAAGAAGCGAAGGGACCTTCAAACCCAGACAATTACGGTCCCAGTCAATGTCCTGCCGATAAGTGTAGAAACAAGCTGCGACAAAAGTTCAAGATGACAGAGGTGTTCTTCTGAATGCCAGTTGCCGCTCAAAGTGATCGCTGATGACGTTACCCTGTCGTTCAAACTCCGGTGAAACTCTCTTAGCCGGTTTTTTAAACTAATGAGGTATGTTCAAGGTTATTGATAATGATAATTTGATCGAGGGAGTTACTGATAAAACACCAAGTTTTGTCAAAAAGACTCATATCGAAGTTCTTGGATAGCCTCTACACTACAACTATAGTACTGAGGTGATTATGGCACGATTTCACATCCTTTTCCTGTGTGTTGGATTGATCGTAACGGGAGGTATCAACTCACTATTCACCAAATATCAAGATAATCAATGTGTGCGCGATTGCAAAGGAAATTCACCAGTTTTCTTCAACCAGCCAGTGCTGCAAACGCTGCAGATGTTTATTGGCGAGATGGCAGTGTTAGCGGTGTTTTGGAGTCGCCAAAGGGGAGCTGCTCCTATCAGTGAAACCATCGGCAGCAAGCCAGTAGTAAAAGGCAAACAGCACTTTCTTCTGGCCATGCCCGCAATTTGTGACATCATCGCCTCCACACTGCTCAATCTTGCTCTGATCATGATTCCCGTGTCGATTTACCAGATGACTAGGGGCGGGATCGTGTTCTTCGTGGCTCTCTTCAGCGTTTTGTTCTTGAAGCGGAGAATTACTCATATGGAGTGGGTTTCACTTGTTGTGATAGTCCTCGGTGTGGCAGTTGTCGGGTACAGTGGCCAATCCGAGGTTGTCGATGCTGAACCAGAATCAGTGCCTCTCGCTGGCTCCATGCTCCTAGGTATATGCTCGGTCGTTCTGGCCCTGGTGTTCATGGCTTTCCAGTTTATCATCGAGGAACACATTATGGCTCGCTGGCAAGTTATTCCACTGGGTCTCGTGGGGTTCGAAGGTCTATTCGGGTCCTTGATTACCTTTGGCATGTTGTTGTTTGGACATGTCGTCTACGGCCAAAAGGATGTGAATTCCAGCTTCAACATGCGTCAGGCTTTCAAAGATATGCTTTCAAATGGAAAAGTGCTTTACTCGTCGGTAGTCATTATGGTCTCCATTGCATGTTTCAACTACTTTGGGACGTCCATCACGAAAAACGTGAGTGCTACTTCCAGAAGCACCGTTGACACCTGCAGAACCTTACTTGTTTGGCTTGCGTCTTTGTCGTTAGGTTGGGAGTCTTTCAAATTTTTGCAACTCTTTGGGTTCATGCTACTGGTAGCTGGAACTTTGGTTTTCAACGGCGCGATCGAGATTCCTGACAAGTACTTGCCACAGTTCCTACTGAGCGACAAGACTGGTGAGTACGATCGTTTGATTGACACTATCGACGAGGAAGTTGAAAGATTCTAGTAACGATGTTAGTGATTGAAAAGACAGTATTTATTACGGTTAGATTAAAAAGAAGGCTTTCACTCTGTGACTGAGTTTGTACGTAAAAGAAAAAGTACATCAACAGGTTTTTTCTCAGTTGCGCCCAGTGGAAACGGATCTCAGCTTCTGGTATTGATATGGGACATGTTAGAGGGCAGACAGCTATTTGGCGTTCAAAATAGAAGATCCAGCGTACAGCATAGACACATACCTGCCAGACAGGCAGTCAGACAGTCTGAGTTGTTGTTTGTGGGGGGTTTTTGCTGCACATAAACCGGTTGTTGTTGGTTATAGTAGCCTGGCTGCTGCTGATAGCCCTGCTGAAAGTGCTGCTGCTGGTTGTAATTTGGAGGAGGGCTGGCGTAGTATTGCTGCTGTTGTTGGCCGTAGTATGCCTGTTGAGGGGGTTGTTGCTGGTTATGTGAACTGAAAACACCCCTGTTATCACTTTGGTGGCCTGGTGGTGGTCCCACGGGGCTAGAATACTACCAAGGGAAAGTTAGTAAGTGTCAAAAAACAGAGCCCGAAACACGAAACGATGTGTTGGGCTACATTCTGGTCCTAAAAAACGGGCCTAAACATACCTGAGCCTGGTAATTGGATGTTCCTTTGTAATATTCTGCTGCTGACATTTCGATGGGCGTTTGAAGTGTGTAAGTAACGCTAAAACCTGAAACAAAAACTTGAAGCGCTTAACCAAATTAGAGAGATTGATCAAGCAGTACTCTTAAGGGAAGAAGTCACTCTCTTAAACTCAATCTTCTGGACTATCGACTGTTATCTAGGCTTAGCGAGATCACAAGGTTCTACCTAAATGAAACTTAATTTCAAAAACTGTTGATGTCATCTCTGACGAAATATGGATTATTAGGTCTTCTTCTAGTCAAAATATTGATTAACTTTATGAAGTCGAAGGGTGCAAGAAATAGGGTTTAGAGATAAAGCAAAAAGCGTTGCTAGCGCCGTTCAAGAGCGCTTTTCGAGCCAAGACAATGGGATTTTTGTTTTTCTCGACTCTGGTTTGTATAGTAGAGTATCTTATAGAAATATAATTATCACTGTGTAGAAGAAAATAGCGTACGTATGGACTACGTTGACGGAAGCACGGCTGAAATTGTTTGAGCAAAAAGGTTTCTAGACGGGAAATGTGTTGAATGATAAAGGTTTCCGCTGGCCTTCGCTGATGCCCTCGTCTGCATGAATGTGTCGTCAAATTCGCAAGCAGTGATGTCTTCCACATCAGGAAATGCATAAACAAAACAGTAGTCCGGCTGATTCGGAAATTCTCTAATGGGATCAGATCTGTCTCAGAGAACTGGCTTCAGGCTAAGCCAGGCGAAAAAAATAATAAGTTGAGAGCAGGGAGACGAACTTCAGGTGTTGTTGCCCTCCCCCCATCGCATCCACCGCATCTACGAGCTCTTTCATTTCTCGCGGGCCGTCCATGGATCTCGACGGGAAATCGTCGTTCTCGTCGCTTTCAGTTGTCTCGCAAGATGCTAGCCATCCATCCTCTCTGTTTTTCGCCAAGGGTCAGTCCGATGCCTCGCTCGGTCCTTTGGCCAGCGATACCCCTGTGAAATGGCAAGCAGCGCATCGAGAGTTTCAATTTAACAGCAACAGCACACCGTCCAAACCCACTGCTTCAGATCCGCTAGAAGATCCGGCTCGCAAGCTTTTGCGTAAGCGCCGCGTAGCCAGAAGCACGCTTAGCGGTGCCACGCCAAGGTTCAGATCTAACTTACAGGAATCAACCACCAAACTCGATCTTCTGGATGATCAGAAGCTCACAAGCCTGCCTATTCCGCCCCCAGTTGAAGAATGTCGAAATCGTAAAGTGCCTTATAATCTGACCAATGAAGCTCAACTTCGCATTCATGCGGATAATAGGCGTTTTAGCGTGGATCCAAGACGTGCGCAGCAAAGCGACAGCGATGATTCCAATGAAAGCCGTCCGCCCATAGTCTTGGTGGAAGACTATATTCCGGACAATTCTAAACGACTAAAGTTTGCCAAAAGTAAGGTCTCCATCTCAGATCTGAAGGCTAAGGTCCACGAAAGCAAGCTCTCAAAACTTCCCATCAAATACAGAACGAATCGGTTACTGTCGACCACGTCTTCACTTACCTTAACACCTCATGTCAAGGAAACTGACCCATTCGCCAATATGGGCATGATTGAAGAAAGCTCTTCATTGCAAGGAACTGACCGACATTCTGCGAGATCTGATCGAACTGCGGTCACGGATATTGAGCAGATTTTAGGAGCAATCATGAAGCGTAATGACGACAATGATCGGTATCTTCAGAGTTTAGACTTTGAACATAAAGTCAAAGGTTGTGTCATTTGCGAAAAGCCCTTGCACGAGATCAGCTCACTGATTGAAGGACGCCATTTTCGCGAGATAGTTTGTTCTTGCTGTACTCTCAAATACGAAGAGACAGCAAAGCTGTTAGAGGACTACGAGTTTGATACATCCTCAGACTCCATTAACAATTCGCAGGATTATAGCATGGGGAGTGAAGGGTCGCTAAGAGAGGCACAGGAGGCACTGCCGATGAATTTCAAGAGGCACAATACAGGCCAATTTTCTTCACATCTCATCAACAGACTACAATTACAATTACAATTACAGCATAAGACGGGCCCGCATAGCGACAATAAAGTAGTAGATTCAAAAACAATGATCTGGTTCATCGAGGCGAAAAGGAAGCTCAGGTGGAGGTGGGGAGCAAGCGGCTTGCTCCCACAATTTCTTGCTGGTAAAAGAAATATATGATTGTTAGATTTTTAGGTTTGGTGTATAAGTATTTGTGGATAACAACGGTGTATCTCGTCAGTCCAAGTCCAGCTCAGATGGTTCAAGTGATTTTGCGAACTCTGAAATAGCTTGTAGGGCAAATGCATGATCTTCTTCTTGCTTTAAACCACTCACAGTCAGGACTGCTCCCATCGAATCGATTCCTTCAACGTAGAGTGGGACTGAACCACCATGGACGGCATATTCCTTGGAATCAATGAAAAACGCATCTTCCGGTTTGTTCATTTTCTTTGCCTTGAGTTTTTGGCCCATAACGTAACTTGAGCATCCAAACCTAATCGCCGTCTTTTTCTTTCTGGATACCCATATATCATTGTCGAGAGCGGTATCTTTGTTAGTAGTAGTGTGGAAAAGACATTGACCAGAAGGTAAAGAAATGTCAATCACCATAGCCTTAGAGGGGAATGTTGAGATTGCCCATTGTCTCAATTTACAACCAAACTCGAATGCAATGTTGTAATCGAACCGGGGCAATCGACTCTGCTTTTCAAGCGCTTTCAATTCATCTACAGATTGTTTGGAAACAAGGTTGACAAATTTAGGATCTAAGTCGAACATTTTGAGCACTGCTTGTTGGGCTTCAAAGACTTGAAAATAACTCGCTAGCACTCGATCACTTGGACTCACTCTTATATACACATCTTGATAAAATAAGCCTTAATCTCGGGTCTTAACTAGTTCGTCATATTAAGCTCTTACGTAATTCTCTAGTTGAATTGGACTATTTTCGACTCGAAAGTTCCTGTCCGACTAGAAGACGCATGAATGAGTATGTTGAAAAGTGTGCCAGCACACTTGAAAGGCCACGCTGCGATGTCTAAACTTCCACGCGACATTGGTGTAAGTAGTGGCATGGTTGCGGCTACAAATTTGGCATGTTTGACTTACGCACTGCAACGATTCGTTCGCATACAAATAGTCAAAATGCTGATGTTGCTATGAGTATATTATCGATATGCCATTGTTTTTCAATGCCAGTTCATATTCCTCTCCCATATCACCATCTTATCCACTCCAGTTTTGCTTTCAGAGTGAGGTAGGCAACGAGTCTGTACATGAACCAAACGCATATAATTATTCCCAGATAATTGCGCGTGTTGCGTTTCAGCCCGTAGCTTTCGAGCACTTGCGAGCCCGATGAAAAAAGACACGAGCCGTCTGCATTCTGGCCACCATCAGAACAGGTAAGTTTGAGACTGTTTGGAAAGGCGTAGTTTATCAAAACCATCGAAGTATAATTCAAAGGACTCAAATAGTTGAATCCTTGAAGAACACGCGACATTTGCAGTGACATTAGCCCCGACATCACACAGCCAATTGTGAGAGCAATTGAAACGACGTTGACCACGAATCCTGGCGTGGTGAATAGCGTATTCGTGATTATCCCAAGAGCTTCCCCACAAGTGGATATGACCATACTGCAGTACATCGTAACGAAAAAATTGCCAACGGATCGGTTCATGCCACAAGCCAGAACTATAAAGACCGCGAATAAAGAGGCCGCGAAAGCTGCCATCGGCAGTTCAAGCGTCATATAGCCGAGAAAGAATGGAGCAATGCCGTAAACGTTATCGTCAAACTCCTGGTAGAAGTAATTCCTTTCACTCGGATAGCACGCCAAGTTCGTCAACATGCCAGTGAAATATAAAGCGGTAGATTGCTGAACGAGACCAAGCCTATTTGAAACGCTGGCGTAGTCGTGCTTTACCGGGGCGAAAAACAGGGCCAAAATGATACCAACTCCCGGGATTTGGGCCAATCTAGCGCTCAATGACTCCACATTACGGGTTATTGTCTTCGATTGACGTCTTACACATACCCTATAGGCCACCATGAAGGGAGCTTTCTTTCTACTGTGCCCTTGCATTGCAAATTTGTTGTGATTTGACGAAACATCACAGTCCACACGCCTTCTCAGATTTTGATCCCACTTTAAAAGTAAAGACTGAACCCTGTCGCGAGAGTATGACTCGTTCCTGTCGTTTTGAATATTGACTGAAATTAGGTCCAAAAAGTAATCCGCTACATTTGTTAGAGGGGGGCATTCATACCCAAGGTTGGCAAAATATTCAATCATGGCTAGTGGTGGGCCATTGTATGCTATACGGCCACCTTTCGCCAAAAGCAAGACGTTGCCTAGCTGTTGAAAACACTCGGCCCGTGGTTGGTGAATGGTCAAGATGACGGTCTTGCCTGGCTTTCTGCTGATATTGCATAGCACTTCCAAAATCTTGAAGGACGTGAAGCTATCCAGCCCCGAAGTCGGCTCATCGAGCAAAAGAATAGACGGATCCGTTAAAAGATGAATTCCCATTGAAAGTCTTCGTTTCTCGCCGCCGCTAATCCCTTTTATAAGTTCATTCCCCACCAAGGTATCCTCGCAATGCTTCAAACCTAGCTCCAAAATTACTTCGTCCACTTTCGAAATGCGATCCGCTGGCCGAATTTTCGACAATCTCAAATCTGCCGCAAAGGACAAGGTCTCCTTGACGGTAAGCTGTGCCAGCAGATGATCGTCGTCCTGAGGAACGAAAGAACAAACGTTCTTGAAAATTTGCTGCGATACTTGGGCACCGTTGAAATAAATCTCACCTGTGGTCTCGAACGACGACCAGAATGTTGATTTGAGCTTTCCTGACAAAAGATTGAGAAGGGTTGATTTCCCTGATCCTGATGGACCCATAATAGCATTGATATCGTTGGCTTTGAAAAGTGCGTTGATATCATTCAAAATTGGAATATAGTCTGGAGAGGTTTGTTGTCCTTTGCGAATTGGCCATGCTCGTCTTTTGTATACTTTCATGTTAAGGTTTCGAACCTCAACGGTAATGGCCTCCTCTGCTGTTGAACTCGAGCCTAGGGTATTTGACTCCAAGTCAGTGTCAAGGTCGTTGGGAGATCTTGGAATGTTTTTCTTCACCTTTACTCGCTTTGCCAGGCTGATATCTACTCTCTTCAGCTGAAGCATCAATATTGCCAGACCATAAAAAGCGATTGACCAGCAAAATATGATGATTATTGGAGTTGCCCTCCAAAATCGAGGGTACCCCAAGCTTTCTAAGATCATGTTTCCTAGACAATCATCTTGCCCCTCGAGGTTGCATGCAAAGTCTGTGAACTGATTGGCCATCAAGGCTCCAAAACTATACCACAAATAAGTGATGTACTTCGTCCATCTAACGTAGACGGGCATTTTCCTGGCGTTGGCGAAAAACCCACAAGCCATGGATTGTAAAGTGTAGTTGAGATTGCCTACTAGCGAAGCTTGCGAGAAATCTCGTGAAATCGCAACTGAAAGGAGAGCAAAAGAGGCAGAAGATTGGTGAACAAGAAGCACCACGGAAAAGTAGACCAAAAAAGACTGAGCACCGAGATTCAGTCCATACATGAAGAATGTAATGATCGAAAAGAGGAACGGTATGGCGAAATCTTCGAATATGAAATTTGCCAGTCGCCTAGCGAGGAGGAATGACCAAGGTGTTACACACCCTTCGGCGCGCTCTCTGTCGTAAACCTTGATATCTTGTTCACACAGTCTGTATGTTTCAAATAATAGGAACAAGTAACCTTGCAATGCAGCGGCGGAATAGAGGGCTGCTGTAAGAGTTCTGATTCCCTTTGTGGAAGGCTCTGGCTTGTAGAAAATCCATCCTGTAATCACACCAACCACAACAGGTTCGAGTAAGAGAGCCATCATGGTCATCGGATCTCTCATGTTGAGTTTTAAAGCACGTTTTGTGAGAACCCTAACTTGTGCTGCAAATGGCACATGTGGCATCATCGGGGCGCTTTGTGTCAAACTTGGTAGTACAAGAGACTCGAAGTCTCTTTGCCTTACTTTCCAGCTTTCGATCAGCTTGTTGAGTCTGTCTTGTGTTTGCAAAGTGAGCTTCTCCGATCTTGTATCAATGCTACATATGTCAATGAAGTAGTCTGCGGGGTTGACATGCCTGGGTACCTCAAACCCCAGATTTCTGAAGTAAGGCACCATTTCTGTGACTTTATCACAGTAAACATTGTTACCCTTGGATAAGATGCAAACCTGGTCTAGCAGGAACAATATATCAGCTCGCGGCTGGTGAATGCTCATGATAAACGTTCTACCACCCTTGTGACCTAGTTTTCGCAGTGTTTTGATGACCAAATAAGCCGAATAAGCGTCTAATCCCGTTGTAGGCTCGTCCAGAAAGAGAAGTGATGGATTCGAAATCATTTGAACACCAATGCTAAGTCTTCTTTTCTCACCACCAGACAACCCCGGATGGCGTGAATCGCCAACAAGCGTTTGAGCACAGTCGCGGAGTCCTAACTCAGCAATCAGCTCGTCTACCAACATTTGACGGTCATTCTTGCTGCTGTTAAGCTTCAGGTCCGAAGCGTATTGCAAAGTCTCACGGCAAGTTAGTCTTGGCGACAAAACATCTTGCTGCGTTAGGTAGGCGGTCGTAAAGCAATTTTCAGCTCGCTTTGAATTTGGAGCGGAGTATTCTTCGGGTGAATCGTCTCTGCAAGTCGGTTCAGGGACGTAGTGGAATGACCCGCTATATTTGAGATTTTTAGACATTTTTGAGGCCAAGACATTCAATAACGTAGTTTTTCCAGAGCCTGATCCACCTATGAGTGCCATTATAGAACCACTCGGTATTCTCATCGATATGTCTTGAACGATGGGCACGTCTTTAGAAGCCCAGACCGATAAGTTGTCGACCATCAAGGACACCCTGGAAGCGGTGGCGAAAGAAAGCTCATTTTCGACAAGCTCAATTTCCATAGGTTTTGATTGCTGGTAGTAGGAATTTGGAGCGATTCGAACCAATCTTACAACTTTTTTAAGGTCATCGTGAGCTGTTCATCTAAACCCGTTAAATGTCGATGACATTTGATCAGTTTTAGATCAAATTGAACGAAAAGTCCGAGACACCAGAAACCTTTGAATCAAGCGTGCCCGTTTGCGATTGTATTTCTTGTTACGCCGTGGATTCATTCTCGGTTCTTGGGCTTGGTTCCCAGGAGCTCGCGAAACTCCCGTTCAAACACAGCCTTTTTTCGTTGAAAAATCAGACAGTGTTACGCCGGTCATAGGACAGATACTAATCATCTGGAGGAACAATGTTCTCGGATACTTCATTTTGGGTGAGGTTGCAGGACGTGTACTAGCTGTTTTGAAAGCTCTGCTCAGATTTATATTTCTTTCCGCGGTCGATTATTACGTAGCCCGAAGCCTGAAGGTTGGGTAACAAGACCAAATTTAAATCGTACATTCTCTAGACACTCGCTATTTCTTCAAAGACCACGTTAGACCCTGCCAAGCGTCAACGATTCAGGTTGAGTTATGAAATATTTTGGTTTTGAAGTTGGTTATATTCATCAGATCTCATCAAAAATTAATTCCCTTTCATTAGTGTCGTACACCATAAAGTAGTTAAGAAGCAAAATTTAGAAGAATCAGGAATCCGTGATGGTTTCCTTGAAGTGGAATACTCGAGTAGATAATATTCTATTAACGAATTGCGTTTTAATTTGTCGAATCACTCCACAGTCATTACCATTAACAACCTGAATTGAGTCCCTTTTTTTGGTAGTCGAAATAGTAGCGATCTTAACCCAAAGAAGATCTCAAAAATCCCAGAAACTCTGAATTCTCAGATCCTAACGACTCAATCGAGAAAACATTCATGCCATGACGTTATTTCCTGAGTTCGACAGTTAAACTTAAACTGACACCAATCACGTGATTCGTTTTTCTACTTAAGTGAATTCAGATGTGGATGCTATTATCGTGGAAATGCCAAAGATGTATAACCAACATCCAAAAGTTTTGGCCATTCTGTAGCCATCCAAAAAGACCCAATGGACACTTTATTCAACTCCACCAAATCTAATGCCCGCGGGATTCCGGAGGCTCCATTTGTAGAAAAAGTTGAAGACTTTATAAAGGATCCCAATGACTTTGATATTTGCTTCAACAAGTTCCAAGAAAGGCTATCGAAATACAAATACATGCAGGAATCAAAGATGCTGACGGTCAAGCAGCTGAAACAAAAGATCCCCGATATTGAAAATACCCTGAATATGTGCCACGCTTTGAAAGAGCAGCAGGAACATGGTCGCAACCTCGAGGCAAACTACCAGCTGAACGAGACGCTCTACACCAAAGCGGAAATAGACACATCACAAGAACTTAAAGTCGGTCTCTGGTTGGGTGCAGACGTGATGTTGGAATATCCGATAGATGAAGCTATAGAATTGCTGAATGAGAAACTTGCCGACGGCAAGAGGAATTTGGAGACGAACCAGGAAGACGTGGAGTATCTCAGAGAGAACATCACCACCATGGAAGTCAACTGCGCCAGGCTGTACAATTGGGACGTCGAAAAGCGCCAACTGCTGAAACTCGCCCAGCAGAGTGCTTAACCTGTTTCCCTCGTTTCGTACATTATACTAAATTAAGCTACCTACATCCTAAAAGTATTTAGAAACTGCACTCCCAATGGCCGTGCGGGCTCGTCGCCAGGTTCGTCACCATGTTCGTCATCCCCATTGTTTGGGCCGGGCGTGACAGCCGCACCGTCCAAGTCAGGCGTGCTGGAATGAGACTCAGAGGCCATGATTCCTGTCGATGCTGACTGCGAGCTTTGTTTGAAGAATGGGACCCTGAACATATCAAAGCCTGGGAATAGTCCCCTCTCGATGAAAACACCACACATCCAGCTCAAAAACCCCGTGGCGATACTAACAAGTCCTTGATTCAGAAGCAGAATGGCCACAAGTGCATTTATTACAAACTGGTCGTTGAACGTCCATTTCAGCTGTTTGGAGCGCGCGCCCAATGGTTTGATGAGCTTCACGTCAAATTGGTACATTTGGGGGGTGTGCTCCTTATAGAAATGGAAAAGACTCATAACGATTGGGATAGCGCCACTGGTGAACCGGTTCCATTTGAAGAATGGAATCAAGTTGAAAACCCAAGCTGCAACTATTATAGCAACAGAAGTGTATGCCCATGAGAGTGTTATCAAGCTGATGTATTTTCGACTCCCAAACAGTCTCTCCAGGTGCCGAAAATAGTACCATATAAGCGTTAGAAGAATGACGTCTGTCTCGTTGACCGCTGCAACCTGGAATGTCAGGAACCTGTAGTATTGCTTGTACTCTGAGATAAATGGATCGATATAAAGCAGAAACCAATGTTTGACCCCGGCTACTGACGCAAAAATTGGAATTCCTACACTTAAAAGTGCACACATTTTCGTCACTGGGAAGCTCGTAAGCCCCTGAGGCGTCTCCGTAGCCACCATTACTCTAACTTGACTTAGCTTTTAGTTCAAGATGAATATGATATGTAGTTATATTCATAAATTACTCGATGCCATACTCTTCTTAAAATGAAAGAGGAGCTATAAAAGATGTCTTTGGTAACACAGGGCCACGATTTGGACGCATCAGTAGATTACCTCGTTAGTATTCTACACAAGCCTGGCTTTAGCGGCAAAATCCAACACATTTTGAGCAACTTGGTGTACTATGTACCGCGACTACGCACACATAGAAAATTGGAACAGCTTGTTGTGGCTATGCTGGAATCAGCCATATGGCCAGTAGCTATTGATGGCGACTGGATTATTTTGCAGGAAACAGCAGAAGCTATTTTTTCGTGGAAACTTGAAATCTCAGAGCCCGTCATTGATGTAGCGGAGTTTTACGAAGTTTGGGATCGTGCCATTAGAAATTGTCGAGCTTGGACCGTGGCAAAACTGACAATTATTGCGGGGATACTTAACACCAGAACTAAATTTGAGGACTTGCAAACTAGGTTTTTCCTGGACGCTCCAAGCTCCGTATCGCGGAAATATCTGGATTGGAAATACAAATTCTTTATGCCTCTTTGGCAACAGCTATTTACAGTAAGTCTGAGGAATGCACCAATTGAGGCAGAACATTTGGCGGTTTTTATGTCGCAGCTTTTTGAGATACGAGACGTCAAGAAAATCTCTGGTGACCTGTTGGCTCCCGTTCTACTGCATTTGTCGCTGGCTTACGTCAAAGGCCCCAACGCAAGCCCTCGTTTTGTGTCCAAAAACTTGGGAAGCATCGCCAAAACGTTGGAAGCAACGCTACCAAATGTTGACGTGGGGCTTGCCAATGAAACATTGAATTCCGTTTGTGCAACCGCGTTTGATATTTCGTTGCGCGAAATGCACGCTCCCAAAGCCAACTATTCCTCTCAAACCCATTCGAACCAGCTTCTCACAGTCGTTTTGATTCTTCGAGGATGCCTGCTTCGCTCAAAGACTCCGCGAGGTTGGTATAATCAGGCCATAATTTCCCTATTTTACATGGACTTCATTGCACAGGATTTTGGAAAAGCAGGGTTTCAGTCGTACGAGTACATCTACAATGTGAGCTCAGCAGCTTGTACTATTGGCATCGCCCAATACTACTGCTGTCTGAGCGTAATGCGCGGAAATATTTGGCCTTCGCACGAGAGCAACGTCGTCAATACCAGCCGGATCTTATTCCTACTAAATTTTCTGGAGTCTTCTTTGGGCCTGGTCCCCATTGCACCGGATTTTCTCGATGACTATGTCGTTCCCGTTCTATCTCGTTATGGAGCGTCATCGAATACCTCTATCTGCGAGGCTGCGCAGGCTGCACAGCTATGTCTCTATTCCAACAACTCAAGTGGGAAATTTCTGCAGGTTTGGAAAGCAGCGCACTACCAGGATTTTCTACAGCAATCAATCCATCAGTATTTGGGCGGCGTTTTGTCGTCGAGCCAACTTGTTCATATTTTTGCAGCGATCTCCCAAGATATTCCTTTACTGAGCCAGGCGAATCCTGACATTTCTCGCGAAATTCTGCACTACACATACCTGCGCATTTTAAACTGCCGCGATGAGCATCCCGAGGTGATCTCGACACTAATACTGTGTCTGATCAAACAGCTTTCCCACATACAAAGCAACTACACTACAGACTGGCTGGAAAATTGTGTCGAATTAATCCAATTGTGTCCCTCCCAGAAGGAAAAGGTTCTCGATGGTCTATGGAAACAGATAACCTCAAGCAGGCTGCCAGATGATCGTGCCTTGAATTGGTTTTTGAACAACCAATCCAAGCTATAAAATTCCGTGAACATATATCTCTTCACTAGGTGCAGGGCTTCAGGTCTGGCGACGACGACACCAAGAAAGCTACAGCAACACCATAATAACTCTGACTTAAGATCTTTATTTTAACAACACAGTGACGCTTTTAACAGCTAATGACAGGCTAAAGATCCGTCAGGTTTGGTTTTTAACTTGACGAATTTCATGGCGATGAGCTTCAATGTCTAGTTTAAGAAAATTTTTCAGAATTCACTACTCTGCTAAGCTCATCACCACTAATAAGAAGAGCTACATCAAAGTCAGGATCCTCTTTAAGTCTCACTAGCTGTCTTTTAAACATATTGGCAGGATGAGTAAGACGAACGTGGATGATTCAGCGACGCTGAAGCAGGACCTTAATGAGTACGATCAACATTACTTCAGTTCTTATGATCATTACGGAATCCATGAAGAAATGCTGCAAGACACCGTTAGGACTCTTTCGTACAGGAATGCTATTGTCCAGAACAAAGACATGTTCAAGGACAAGGTTGTTCTCGACGTAGGGTGTGGAACTGGTATTTTATCGATGTTTGCAGCAAAAAATGGAGCCAAGCATGTGATTGGCGTGGACATGTCGAGCATCATCGAGATGGCTCGTGAAATCGTGGAGCTCAATGGATTTTCTGATAAAATTACTTTGCTACGTGGTAAACTTGAGGATGTGGAATTGCCATATCCTAAGGTGGACATCATCATATCCGAATGGATGGGCTATTTCCTGTTGTACGAGTCCATGATGGACACCGTGCTTTGGGCCCGTGACCACTATCTTGTTGAAGGTGGGTTGATCTTTCCAGACAAGTGCTCGATTCATATCGCTGGTATCGAAGATTCGCAGTATAAGGATGAAAAACTAAACTATTGGCAGGATGTATACGGGTTCGATTACTCGCCATTTATTCCTTTGGTCAAGAGAGAGCCTTTGGTAGACACCGTCAACCACAGTGCTGTAAATACCACAAGGGCAAAATTGGTGGAATTCGATCTAAACACCATCACGGTCGCTGACTTGGCTTTCAAGACCAAGTTCAAGCTTGAAGCGAAAGGACAAGATTTTATTAACGGGCTGATCAGTTGGTTCGACATCGAGTTCCCAGCTCCTAAGGGCAAGAAACCAGTGACTTTCTCCACCGGCGCCCACGCTCCTTACACCCACTGGAAACAAACTGTTTTCTACCTAGAAGACGATCTAGAGTGTGAAAAGGGCGATGTTCTTGAAGGTGACCTAACCTGCGCTCCTAATAAGACCAACAACAGGGATTTGGATGTGAAAATCCAGTACGAATTCAAGGCTCAAGGTGCGGAAGCCAACCAAAGATCCAAGAAAAACCAAAACTTGTATTTGATGCATTGATGAATGTGTAAATAGGTTAATATTGTATAATAGTGCCCTCCGAAATAGCAATAGTGAAATCATTCGAAGTGAAGCATGTTTGATGACTTTACACCAGCAGCTACTTCGGAAGGAGCTCATTTATAGCAGTGAACATGAGTTTTAGTAAACAAGAATCATTTTAATCTAGTAGTTATATACCCGACCTATATACAATTCTTGAAACTTCTAAAAGTTGGGGAATAGAAGAGAAATTTTGAAAATGCTGAGCTGGCGAAAACGCTTAGTCGTGCTTCAAAGTCTCGGAAAAGACCTTGGAGACGGAGCTCTTCTTCTGCTCGACCTTCTTGGAGCCCAACTTCTCGGCGGCGAAGACCTTGGCGTATGGGTTCAATCTCAACAAAACCTGCTTGTTCTTCAATGGGTTCTTCTTCAAAACGTGAGTACGCTTTTGGCTTGGTTGACCAGCTGGTCTAACAGCGGACTGGATTTCAGAAGAGTTGATGATTCTGGTAACATCGGTGTTGGAGATGATGTTGGATGGCAAAGTGTAGTTGGACTTGACGGAAGAAGCAACGGTCTCAGAACCCCAGACTTGGTCCAACTGGGCGAAAGCAGCTTCGGTCCAGATGACGAATCTACCCAAGTGAGCACCTGGGGCCAATTGCAATAGGTTCAAAGAAGCAACGTTGCAGGTTTGGACACCTGGCAAGTTTCTGAAAGCCTTGACTAGACCGTTGTCGTTGGCGTAGACGACCAAAGGACCTAGTCTCTGGGTGAATCTTCTGTTTCTGTACTTACCCTTACCGGCTCTCATCTTCTTGGACTTGAGAACCTTGACGACGTCAGAGTGGGCACCGACGGCCTTTAGGGCGGCGACGGCTTCCTTGGTCTTAGTGACGGACTCTAGGTCAGAAGACACGACGAGAGGGATCTCAGGGATCTTCTCGACGCGGTGACCTCTGGCCAAGACCAAAGAGGCAACGGCAGAGGCGGCGATCGCAGACGCGGTGGCGTATCTCTTTTCGTTGTGGTTGACCTTGACGTTCCACTTTCTCCAGGTCTTGGTAGGAGCGAACATACGACCACCACGACACATGTTACCGAAAGCAGCCTGACCGGATCTGTGGGTACCACCACCACCGACACGAGGAATACGGGCAACAGCACGACCGGTACCCCAGGACTCGGCAGAGGTCTGGTGACCAGCCTTTTCGGAGACAGCGTAAGCCTGTCTCTTGTTCTTGTTCACGCTGGTGAAAACGCTGTGGACAAGGTCTGGACGGATTGGGGCCGAGAAGACGGCTGGCAAGGCAACGGAGTTACCGGAAGCTCCACCGGCTAGGGTTTGCACGGAGACTTGAGGACGAGAAGACATGTTTAACTAGCAAAGAGTGCGATGGGGAGGGTCGAAAAAAGAGATGTCGATAGAGGTGGTGATCGATGAGATGCGATGCCTTTTATATCTGAAAAAAGTTCCACCGGTGAAAAAAAAATTTTATGTGCGTGGATCTTTTCGTACGGAAGGTGACAGCTATGCGATTTTCTAGTCAGCGATAAGAGGAATGGGTAGATGTCGCTGGTGAATAAAAGCTGGCAAATATATCGAGCTAGGATGTCGAGTGGCAATGGATCGCCTGGCAGATGGACAGTCGCATGTCTTTACACATGGAAAGGTGCAATGTGCTTCTTGTTCCGTGTTTTCTATCTGATTCTCGGTTGGTTGCGGTTTTGTTTGCTGTGTGCTCACTGGTTGGCAATTTCAACATGAGACTCATACAGGTGGCCAGGAATTGGACGTTTACAGTCGTGTGTGTTTGTTTCCTGTCCGTTGGCGCAGGTATTCTTGTCTTTGAGGCTGTTTCCACTTTGTTTCCCATCTGTTTCCAGTTCCCGTCGTTTCATGAACTTTGGAAATTCCAGTTTTCGGCTCGAATATCGTCGATCCCAGAATAAGAGAGAGTAGAAGTAGAGAGAGTCAGTAATAGTAGTAATAACAGTAGCAGTAGTAGTAGAGGATGAGTGGAAGTAGAAGTAGCAGAGGAGCGCTAGTGCTGATAGAAGTAATAATGGCAGTGTCAGACTATTAAATGCACGTTAACTACAACACGCAATTGTGTACAGTTTGTTCGCTCGAAACCAGTAAAATAATGCAATAGCTACCACTGACGCTATGCTATCAACAACCTCGCTTCATCAAAAATTCATGTAAACATCTCTTATGTTATGTCACCCACTTTTATGAATATAGAGTCCTCAATTATATCTATTATATAGAGTCTCGTTGAAGACCCGGACTTTCGCTGCTGTGTGGGATTTTTTACCAGACATCAAATGTTCAGCACCAGAACTTCCAGAATCTGTAGTAGGCTGGCTTCGATTGCAGGATGGATCTCTCCTCGGCCACTTCTTGTCTTAAAGTGTCGATGTCGACAACTCTTCTACCAGTGTCAATGTCAATGTCCTTGGCCCTGATGAAGAGCTTGAAGTTTCTCTTCCACAACATGTGGCCGAAGTAAAAGGCCAAAAGA
The DNA here is from genome assembly GCA_900074715.1 of Lachancea meyersii CBS 8951. Taxonomy (NCBI): domain Eukaryota; kingdom Fungi; phylum Ascomycota; class Saccharomycetes; order Saccharomycetales; family Saccharomycetaceae; genus Lachancea; species Lachancea meyersii. The sequence goes on along the minus strand of LT598484.1, from coordinate 1,935,933 downwards.
ACAGGGAAGGACAAGTATGACTCGAAAAAGGCCTCGGCGCTGGGCTTGTCTCCAGGTGGCCACACGGCAACCCAGAATTGAGCAATGAGAACCAAAAGAATCAAAAAACAACCGTAGACAGACCCCCACACACCAACAGTGGACACGAAGGCCAGTTCGTCTGTAGAACGGCCCTGAGCTGCAAGGGCTCTTCTGAACCGGATGTGACACAAGCAAATACCAAACCAGGTGTACAAAGACGACAGACCGGAAAGCGCCAAGAGCCAGTCGAAAACGTCACCTTCTTTGTCGGACTGCGCAATGAAACATAGCAAACCGAAAAAACAGGTGGCGGCGATACCGACTAGCGGTCTTCCCTTTCTGTCGACGTAGGCAAACACTTTTGGAAGCGATCCTTGCTCTGCAAGAGCGCTCATGGATCTGGAACAGGCAAAAACGGCAGAGTTACCAACCGAAAGCACCGAGATCAAAATAACCACGTTGACAACACTGGGCAGACCGCTGATACCGTGGGTCTTGATGGCAATCACAAAGGGCGACGCAGCAGCGTCGACAGAGGACGCGCCGATCAGGTTGCTGTCGTTGTAAGGAACAAGAAGGCCAATCAAACACAGCGAGATGATGTAGAACAGCGTAATTCTCCAGAACACTTGCTTGGCAGCGCCGGGCAAGGATTTTCTGGGGTTTGCGGTTTCGGCAGAGGCCAAACCAACCAGCTCAGAGCCGGCAAACGAGAATGCAGCGGTCACGAACACGGTACACACACCTTTGAAACGCTGGCCCGCCGTGTCGCCGACAAACGCGCCCGGGGTGTGCCAGGTGGTGCCGCCGATGTAGTGGCCGTTGGGCCCGCCGCCACACACGAGGATCACACCGAGAATGATGAACCCGATCACGGTGGCGACTTTGATGATGGAAAACACGAACTCGGCCTCCCCGTAGCCCTTGACACCAAACATGTTGATCAGCACGATAACCACGTAGAACAGCGCCACGAACCCGTCGCGGTACTTGGCCGGGGTGCCCCAGAAATTGACCGTGATGGACGCGGCCACGATTTCCAGCGGCAGCACCACGAGCCACTGCAGCATGTAGTTCCAGTTGACGGCGAACCCGAACGACTCGTCGACGAAACGGGTGGCGAAGGTGGTGAAGCCTCCGGAGACGGGGTACGCGACGGCCATTTCACCCACGGACATCACCACACAGTAGATCATGGTTCCTGTGAGACCCCAGCCGATCAAAATACCGGCGGGGCCGGCAGTTCTGAGCGCTTTGCCGGACCCGACGAACAGCCCGGTCCCGATGGCACCGCCGATGGCGATCATTTGCAGGTGTCTGTTTTTGAGATGGCGCTGGAGGGGCGAGCGAGCGGTGGCGATGGCCACTTTTTCAGCTTCTGTGAGGTTTGGGTCCAGTTCCTCCAGTTGCACGCGTTTGAAGCTGTCTTTGAAGTCTTGCCATGGCGAGACGTGCGACTCGGCCGATGTCTCGTACGAGTGGGACGCATCGCCGGGAATCGGTTCTTCCTGTGAATACAGGTAGTTTTTCTTGTCCTCGGACATGGAAGAGAGAGAGAAAGTGTGGTGTTGGGAGAGAGAGAGAGAGAGAGAGAGAGAGAAAGAGAGAGACTAAAACTACACTCGCACTGCTAACCACACTCACCTCTTTATATACCTACCATTACGCACAACGTGTGGAGTTCGCTTGCTTATCTTGCAGATACAACCCGAGAAACAGCGACACATGAGAGACGCGGAAACACACGCACACACACACACACACAACACTGATAGAGAGCGTTGTAAGCGTGTGGACACTTGCTCGCCCACTATTACTATAGCATCCGCTGCATTCATCCACTGCAACAGGCATTCTACTACAATCACTCACAGTGCTATAAACACACCACACAAGCTCTAATTTGCCAAGACGTTGACCTTACGTTGTGGTGAGATAAGGTTTGGGGCCTTGCTGAGTGTGAGTGGGCGATACGATACGATACGATACGATACGATACGATACGCTTCGATAAGTTGATAACGGGAGGGACGTGGGAGGGATACGAAGCGAAGCGAAGCGAGAAGAGGGAAGAGGGAAGTGGGCACGTGGTGGATGGAAACCGGGTTGGTTGGTGACAGTGCCGTAACAACGACAAGTGCCGTGAACTGGGGAGACAAGAAGCACAGTTGAACATTCGAGAGCGATAGCGATTGATTGTGAATAGTGTGGGAACTCGAAGAACTACCAGGCAACTGAGAGCGTCAGCGAGCAGTTGTGAACATACTGGAGAGCTCTTAGTACTGTTGATCAATCAAGAGCATCAGTGATTGATTGTGAATAGTGTGGGAACTCGAAGCACTACTAGGCAACTGAGAGTGTTAGCTATCAATTGTGAATATGTCGAGAGCCGTTAGTGCTATTGAACAACTGAAAGCGTAAGCTATCGGTTGTGAAAAAATCAAGAGGTTTTAACACTGAGAGCGTCAGCGAGCAGTTGTGAACATACTAGAGAGCTCTTAGTACTGTTGATCAATCAAGAGCATCAGTGATTGATTGTGAATAGTGTGGGAACTCGAAGAACTACCAGCTATTAATTGTGAATACGTAGAGAGCCGTTAGTGCTATTGAACAAGTGAGAGCGTAAGCTATCGGTTGGGAGAAAATCAAGAGGTTTTAACACTGAGAGCGTAGGCTATCAATTGTTAATATGTAGAGAGCCGTTAGTGCTATTGGACAACTGAATGCGTAAGCTATCAGTAATGAAAAAATTAAAAGCTCTTAGTATCCTTAAACAACTGACAGCATAAGCGATCATTTGTGAATGAGTAGAAGGGCTACGGCTACAAGCACAATGTACACACAAGCACCAATGCTCTCGATTGTTCAAACTACGGGTTCTCTGCTTATTCACAATTGAGAGTTTTGGCTAGCTTGGTACTATAGTCAGCGATTAAGTGCGAAAAAACTAGAGAACTCATAATCAAGAGCGCCAGCTATCAGCTGTGACTAATCAGAGAACTCGTAGTAATACTCAACAATTGAGAGCTACAGAATGAAAATTTGTCACCATTGAACAATTGAGCGTCGGCGAAGGGTACTATGAGCCTATAGAGGCTAGAAGCACTATTGAACAACACATTGTACTAGTGTGATTAGCGATCGAGTGAATTAGTGATGGCATAGTAGTACTCGTATGAATACGATTACTCGAGCTACTCTTAGTACTATTGAACAAGGTAGGGTGTTAATCATCAGTTGTGAAAAATCAAGAGCTCTTAGTTCCATAAACAATCGAGAGCGTCAGCGAAGGGTACTACTAGCACCATTGAACAATTCAGAGCGTCAAGCAAAAATGTGAAAACGTACGATAACGACAAGCACCTTATAACCAGAAGCATGCCACATGTTTGACGTAGCACTAGTACTTATTCGATTGTTAATGGTATAAAATGAGAGGTCATTTAGTTATCTTAGGGTGAGAGTGATGGCGAGTACGAGTGCTCGAACCGCTATCAAACAATTTACAGCGTCAGTGAAAGCGTACGATGGCTACGAGCACTGTGGCAAGTTTGAGCTCCTAGTATTATGGAATACTTGATAGCGTCACAGATAGTGGCTACAAATACTATTGAATCATCGAGAGCATGAGCGATTGGTTGTGAATGGGCAAAGAACTCGTTACACAATTGAACTATCAAGAACGTCAGCAATCGATTGAAAAGTGGTAGAGAACTCAGAAACCATCGAATTAGGTAGAAGACTCAAAATATTATAGAACAATCGAGAGTGTTAGCAATAAATTGTGAATAGAGTGAAAACTCATGGTTTCATTAAACAATCGAAAGCGTCAGCGTTTGATTGTGACTAAGTGGAAAAACTCTAGTAATATTGAACATTCGTGAGGGCCAGGGATTTGGAACGTGTAGTTCCATTGAGTAAGCAGAGGACTTTTAGTGTTGATAACTTATCGAGATCATTTGCGATCAATTGTGAACAAATAGAAAAATCCTGGAATGGTTGATTTTTAAGAGCGCCATCGATCAGTTGTGGGAAATAAGAGTTGCTACAAATACCACTGAACAATCGAGAGCGTTACTTAAGAATTCCTAGGGCTATCGAACAATCGAGAGCGCCACTCAAGATTTCTTGGTATTGTACACTCGAGAGCGTCGGCGCTCACTTTTTAACAACCATGATATTTTTTAGCATAGTTGAACAATCGCTCTCGATTGTGAAGAAGTCGAACAGCTTCAATTTTGGTGAACACTGAAGAGCGTCAGTAAGCTGTTAGAAGCGCTATAGGTTCGTAAGGGCCACGTTTCAATGAAGAGTGTTAGCGTTCAAACTGCGATAGCGATCGGTTGTCAAGATCCGAGTGGCGAAAACCAGCACGGGTACACGAAACACTGTTGAACGGTTGAGAGTGGTAAGCGATCAATTGTAAATGAGAAGAGAACTTGTGGCACTACGCAAGCTATCGTTTATGGATAAGTACGAATTCTTTTGTTTTACTAAGTAATGGTAGAAGTGTGAGCACTTCGGCGCTCACTTACGAAGTAGAGAATTTTTAGTACTGGATATTCTCCAAACACCCATCATAATTCAAGCTCTACTTATACTTATCCTATCTTTTATAAATGATTGCTGTCGCACTCAATTATTAAGAAGAGAACTGGTAATGTCACTGTAGACCTCGTGTTTTTCGAATAACAGCCGTAGCAATTGTAGTAAGCCCTCTCCCGAATTTTCAGCTGCGGTATCTCGCTTAATTCACACAGGGCGCTGTTGATTGCAAACGATTTCGGTTTTCTTATTGTGCTTACGGATCTGTCACCGCATAATGCACGTCAGCATCATCAATCGCTGCAATTGCCTTTTGCTCGAATAAAGCACTTGCGCAGTTGAGATCGCTGGCCATCCTCCTCCGTTGTGACCTTTAAGAGTAGTGACACATTCAGCACCTTGTGATCAATTCTGCATGGAAAGAGTATGCCAGGTCAACTTGCATCATGAATGCTAAAATGTGAAAATTGTTGAAAAAAAATTATTATTCAATCTCACTTGGCTAGAGCTGTATAGCCTGCTTCATATCATTGTATATCGTGCCCTGTCAGAGATCTACCAGTCAAAAACCGTCCTTCCAGGCAATCATCGATCACTTTGGCGAAATTAATGTGCGAGGTTTTAAGAACGGCAAGAAGAGCTACTGGCAGAGTCGAAAGCCTCAGGAAGTATTCCACGCGCCTGTTAGACCCTCTTGTGTTTACTCCATCGGGTCCCATCACTCTGTTCCGTCGTGTCATCTGTCACTTCATCACATGACATGTAGCTATTTGATTATACAATGGTAGGTTTGACAGAGCGCGTCAGCGATGGTGCCAAGCGACTGGCACTCTTTACACTGGTGTAGCCACTCTTCAAGCTAATAGGAAAAAATATGTGAACATTAACTTTTCACAGTTTTCAATAATTGTACTGGGTGATTCTAGAGATACGGTTGTGGAATTATTGTTTGAACCCGATCCAATTCGAATTGTTTCTTGACTTTCTTAATTGCTCCCCAAAGCAGTCCATTCTTGCCATTTTCCTCTTCACCAAATTGCATTTACGATTGCACTTACCTTTTTAAGATCTTTAATTCATCGCTTATTAGGTGCACGGACTTGTCCAACTGAGTAGTCGTAACTCATGAAGGGGTTTCTGAGTGAACGAAAACTAGTGCAATATCTCTCCACCCTCGAGAAATTTCAACCATGACAGCACGAAACCAAGTCTTGAGTTAAATTTCGTATCGCAATCCCATGATGCTTTCAAAGTTCTACGAAATGTGTTCCAACAGCAATGAGATACTTATTCAAGCGCTCCCGTTCAAATTTCAACCAGGTATGCTCCCAAGCCGCAAAGTGGTGCTACGACAGACCAGTGGAATTGACTCAAAACCTCTTCTAAATCTGGTTTCCGCACTTGCAACAATACGACAAGTTACCTATGTCGAAAGATTATTCATACTTATTTCTACACGCCAATTGATGGATATTTAATGCCGTATAGACTCCATATATCCAGCAGAATCAAGCCTTGCTTCAAAGATCATTAAGGGCCCCTTTACTGTTTTTATCATTGATCAATTTTCCTGTCTAATATATTTCAAGTTGTTAGTCCATTCAATGTTAACATTAACTTTAAATACTTTAAAATTTACTCCTAGTCGCTCGTAGAAATCCCAACCATCTAACTCCTCTCCAATATAAGCTCCACGACTTGGCATCCGTGGTATCCTCTCAAGCCTGTTCATATCGTCATCTGCCACCTCTAGGTCACTCCCCCGTCTAAACTTCGTTCCCATCCCATCCGAAACGTAGACTCTCTCGATTCTCTCAGAAGCATGGTTAACCTCAATAAAGTCTTACCGCGTAACGGAAGAGACTACTATCTGGCGCTCGGACTGGAGGGTTCAGCCAACAAATTGGGTGTTGGAATAATAAAACATCCGCTACTTCCCAAACATGCAGACAGCGATCTTTCGCATCATTGCGAACTGGAAATCCTGGCCAACATCAGAGACACCTATGTGACTCCACCTGGAGAAGGATTTCTGCCCAGAGACACCGCCAGACATCACCGAAACTGGGCTGTCAGGCTGGTGCGTAAAGCGCTGCAAGAGGCTGGCATCGACCATCCAAGTGAACTAGACACTATTTGCTTCACTAAGGGCCCGGGAATGGGAGCACCGCTACATTCGGTTGTGGTAATGGCCAGAACGCTGTCGCTGCTATGGGACGTTCCCCTCGTCGGTGTGAATCATTGCGTGGGCCATATTGAGATGGGCAGAGAAATCACCAAGGCCGAAAACCCAGTGGTTCTGTACGTCAGCGGCGGCAACACCCAGGTTATTGCCTACTCAGAAAACCGCTACCGTATCTTTGGCGAAACGCTGGATATCGCCATCGGGAACTGTCTGGATAGGTTCGCAAGAACACTGAAAATCCCAAATGAGCCATCGCCAGGCTATAACATCGAGCAGCTTGCGCTCAAATGCACAAACAAAGACTACTTGGTAGAGCTGCCGTACACCGTAAAGGGAATGGATCTATCTATGAGTGGGATTCTCGGGTACGTCGATTCCCTGTCAAAGGACTTGTTCAACCATAACACCAAAAACAAGCTGCTCTTCGACCCCAAAACCGGCGAGCAACTCGTCACCGTCTCTGATCTGTGCTACTCTCTTCAAGAAAACCTGTTTGCAATGCTGGTAGAGATAACAGAGCGTGCTATGGCCCACGTCAACTCCAATCAAGTCTTAATTGTGGGTGGTGTTGGTTGTAATGTGAGATTGCAGGAGATGATGGCTTCCATGTGTCGTGACAGATCCAATGGACAGGTCCACGCTACAGATGAGAGGTTCTGCATTGACAACGGTGTCATGATCGCACAAGCCGGACTTTTACAATATAGAATGGGCAATGCTGTCCAAGATCTGGCTGACACTGTCGTCACTCAAAAATTCAGGACCGATGAAGTTTATGTGGCCTGGAGAGAGTAAGAACATTATATAAAATGGCATCAAAGAGACCGGTACGATACAGCCTAGTATTATAGACACTGCTGGGAAACTGCCCGGTCAAGTTGTGTCATTATCATTTTACATACCTTAAGACGATATAAATTGTTTCTCTAAAGGAAGGATGTCGTATAAATGCTAGATAGAAATCATGTAGTAGTAGCCCATCAAGAGCCAGCGGCATGTCCGGGAGCCTCAATGACTGCTTGGAACAATTGAAAGAGTCCAGTAATTCTATATCCACCTTATATTTTAAGCCGCCTGGCATTTTCCATAACGCTATCGTCCCAGACCCATCAGTCTCTTATGCAGATATAATAACAAACATTATTCGCGATGGGGATGTTCAAGAGGAAGTTCCGCTTTACAAGATTGATCAGAACAAGCTGCCAAGACGTAAAGATGACAAAGTCGGTGTTTTCGACTTTTTGACGGAGTACGAGGCGAACTCGAAGCGCAATAGGCGTATGGGGAGTGTGGAAGAGTCCCCGATAATCCATGTTCCCAAAAGCTTCTATTTGAGACAGCACGAGCAAGACGCTATTCGGAGCGAGCAGCACCGCGGATTTTTGCTCGAGGAGCTCAAAACAGAGGGGATTTTTAAGGCGTTACTCAAGAAATTTGAGGGCGATGAGCAGGTACGGAATCTGTTACATGCCCTGCAAAACGGCACGGTTATAACTGAAGACAGTGACTCTCCAAACAAAAGCCGCCGCAAGACTCTTTTCGTGGAGGACTTCCCCGTTGAGCTGATTTTCAAGGTACACGGCGAAATCGTGACAAACTGGCCGAGTTCCGAATATCAGAAAAACTACTCAGAACTGTTGCAACGCTACAAAGAGATTGATTCCGATATCAGGCAGCTTCGCGTCGAGATCGCAGACCAAGAGGCCCAATTGCAAGGCATGAAAATGAGCTCTGGGGTGGCGAAACTGATTAATAAAGAGCAAGAGGAGATTCTAGAGCTCAGCAGAAAGCTGGAACGACTCCAGCAAACCTAGGACTGTATTAATGCCACTTGTGAAGTTTTTGTATTCAATTCTCCCAAATTTCACCACTACTGTCGACTTAGAAGCATGATTAAAGTTCCAAAGAGAAAACTGCGAAAAAACGAGGTGCGACTCATTGAGACCAAGGAAACTCCATGAATTCATTCCCACAATCATAATAGTCCGCAACTTTGAAAGCAAGGCGAAAGCTCAAATAGCTATGAAGAAACCCCCGAACGTAGCAAAACCCTCCATGGTCATGGTATAACACCCAAAAATCATCGAAGTTTCTAAACAAAAAATCGCCATTTGAAAAAAACTAATGGCTCTAATGGCTCCCCTAGTCCATACATACCGATTCACTCGCCCCACAAAACCTGACGCTGACGTCTCAAACTCGGATTCTAAACTATCACCTAAAATCCACAATCATGTGATCAACTCTTCTCGATTATACTTCCAAGTATAAAGAAAACCTAAAGGCAAAATCCCATGTGGCTAACAGATCTTCGGAAAAGTGTCTTTGGTCGGACTTGGTAAGATCGATATTCAGGTCATGGGGTCAAGTTCAAGCAACTCTGACCAGCTGGCCCAGATTGGCAGAGCAGTCTCGACCACTGCCTCTGCGATCTTCGGGTCGCAATCGATGGAAGATACGATTTTATCCTATAGCAGTCCATACAAGAGACTCCTGCATCAAACGATCACACACTCCGGCTCAAGCAGCGCACTCACAAAACTGCGCAATTCGGCAAACCCATTTCGGAAAGAGGGCAACAAGGCATATCAAGACATTTACTCTGCGTCCAACGGTCGATCCTTTTTCGAAAACCAATTCAGCAACACAAAAACCAGTTTCAGGGTGCTGAGTTACCTCAGCGATGAGCTGCTATATGAGATACCGAATAGTAACAGCTCCCAGAGCCGTGGCAGAAAATCTGGCAACCTGCTGACCGAAAATGGCGAACATGCCGAAGGAAACACAAATGACGGACAAGAAGAGCCGTCGCTTTTCCAGGGTTTCACATCGTCACTGCCCACTATCAACGAAACGATATCCACGGGCTCTGTTCAGAGGGCTGCCCTTCGCACTGCAACGGAAATTCCTGCGAATAGTCAAGACGCGCACGAGGGTTTTTCGCTTCCAGCAGAGATCAATTGGGACGAGATTAGCACTACCTCGTCATTGGGATCATTGAAAGCAGCATCTCAGATCTTGGTAGACAGTCTGGATCTTCTAGAAATACAGAAAAACCTCGCGGCAAGCGAAATAAAAGAGATCGATAGAAAGCTCGAAAAGCTTAAAACCGTACGCGATCTAGTCTTCAAACGGGTGGCCAGGGTAGACCAGAATGAGATTTTTTACGAGAAGCATTTAGCTCTGGTGAGAAACAGAATTGATCTAGTCGAATCTAGTGGGTTAGACAGTGAAGCTTCAGAAATTGCCGAGCATCATGATACGTCTGAATCACACGTCGAAAATCTAAATTTCGAGTCTAATACAGCCTCTGCAGAAGAAAGCAATGACGCCACAAGCAATGAAAGCGATGATGAAGACACATCCGCCCTAATGAGCAAGTCGATTTATCAAAAAGTCAAAAGAAAGCATAGTCGTTGGAGCTCTAAAGCACCGGCTAAGGGTGCTCAGCGCCATAACGGCTCATCACAGGCTAAGCCCCATACCAGTCAAAGGCGACGCAAAACATACCCCACCCTACAACAATTCTACGAACCTGGAAGTAAAATTTTAGCATTACCCAAAGCTCACGAAGATGGCATCACTTGTCTGGACTTTGACATGCCATTCGGTACCATGTGCACGGCTGGGAAGCTGGACCGCTGCGTGAAGATTTGGAATTTGAGCAAAGGAATTCAAATTGGGAGCCTTCCTGGCCATTTGGCCTCTGTGAGCTGCATGCAAATGGATGAGTCTTATACATTAGTCACTGGTGGACGCGACGCATTGCTGAAGGTTTGGGATGTCGAGAAAGCCGAGGATGCGTTCAGGAAGAATGGCACAGACGACGAAGAAGAAGACATGTGTTTGCATACGTTTGATGCCCATGTAGACGAGATCACGGCGCTTCATATGGAAGAAAACATTCTTGTGTCAGGCTCGCAGGACCGAACAATTCGTCAATGGGACCTTGCCACAGGGAGATGTTTGCAAACAATTGACATCGATTTTACCAACCGAGGCAGCTCGAACGGGCTGTCGTCGATCAGTTCGCAGAATCCTACCAGTAACGTGCTACTCACGCATAATGACCCCCCAGTCATTGGTGCTTTGCAGTTTTACGATGCGGCCATGGCTACCGGTACAAAAGATGGTGTAGTGCGACTCTGGGATTTGAGATCTGGGCAGGTCGTCAGGTCACTCGAAGGTCACACTGACGCCGTCACCGGTCTGCAATTCGATTCTGTCAACCTGGTGACGGGATCCCTGGACCGTAGCATCAGAATTTGGGATCTACGTACGGGATTGTTGGCGGACGTTTTTGCATACGATCGTCCCGTCAGCAGTCTGCAGTTCGATCTTGACAAAATCGTCGCTGCCAACAACGAATCTTGCGTACGGGTTTACGACCGCAAGGACGGTCGAAAGTGGAAATGCGGGGAGACCGAGATCGCTCCTGACAGTTCGGACGACAGCCTTGTCGAATACGTTAGATACAAGAACGGCTACTTGATCGAAGGACGCACCAACGGTGATGTCAATACGTGGGCCGTGTAGCAAACAAATCTCATTGGAAAAAATATTCTCACACATACTTTGTAAATACTACATTAAGCAAGCAAGGATGTTCATTCACCCTGGAGTACCAAGAAGTGGGGTGCGTTGTCCCACGTTGACCATTTTTTACCAAAAAACGATCTTGAATTTGTTCATGCGCAATTTGAGTGGGATTTGGATGAAAGTGGTATCATTTAAAAGCCAAAATTTAAGCGGTAATTTATAATTTATCAAAAGACGTACTTATATGGGTTCTTCTCTATTTGCCGTTAGTTTTATCTTTTCGATACACTAACCATCAAGTTTAATACACTTAGAGAAACACAGCTTTCTCTCATCGTACAAAGTGACATTCCTATTCATTTTGAAAAACCTGCGAGTGGCAATCGAGCTTGATTTCATACAACAAAGAAGTCCTGTCTTTACCATAAAGTTAGGAATCAAGAGTCCATTGGATCCACCAATCGAATTTTAGATGAATTTTGGAAGTCAGACCCCCACAATTGTGGTCTTAAAAGAGGGCACAGATGCCTCTCAGGGCCGTGGTCAAATTATCTCAAATATTAATGCATGCTTAGCGATTCAGGATTCTCTAAGGCCTACACTGGGACCATTGGGGTCAGACATCTTGATTGTGTCTTCGAACGGGAAAACAACAATTTCTAATGACGGTGCGACGATTTTGAAGCTTTTGGATGTGGTTCATCCTGCTGCCAAAACGTTAGTGGACATCTCAAGAGCTCAAGATGCAGAAGTAGGTGACGGAACAACCAGTGTGACCATCCTGGCTGGTGAGCTTATGAAAGAGGCCAAGCCGTTTTTAGAGGAAGGTATCTCGTCGCATGTCATCGTAAAGGGCTACAGAAACGCTGCCAACATGGCAATCAAGAAAATTAAGGAATTGGCCTCATCGGTTTCCAGCGACAACGGCACCAACAGAGATCTACTAGAACGGTGTGCTAGAACTGCGATGTCATCGAAACTCATCAGCAGCAACTCTGACTTTTTCGTGAAAATGTGTGTGGACTCCGTTTTGTCTCTAGACCAAGACGAATTGGACGACAAGCTAATCGGTATTAAAAAAATCCCTGGTGGAGCTATGGAGGACTCCATCTTTGTGAACGGTGTTGCATTCCAAAAAACGTTCTCATATGCAGGCTTCGAACAACAACCCAAGGTTTTCGAAAATCCTAAAGTTCTCAGCTTGAACGTCGAATTGGAGTTGAAAGCAGAGAAGGACAACGCAGAGGTACGGGTTGAGCATGTGGAGGATTATAACGCCGTTGTCGATGCCGAATGGAAAATCATCTTAGACAAGCTCCAACAAATCGAAGAGTCGGGTGCCAACATTGTGCTATCTAAACTACCTATCGGCGATCTGGCAACGCAATTTTTCGCTGACAGAGACATATTTTGTGCCGGTAGAGTTGCTGCCGAAGACATGAACCGTGTTATTTTGGCCGTCGGCGGTGCCGTCCAATCTACGACTTCAGACATAAAGCCCGAGCATCTAGGTACATGCGAACAGTTTGAAGAAGTTCAGGTTGGCGGCGAACGTTACAACATTTTCAAAGGCTGCCCGCAAGCCAAAACCTGCACACTGCTACTGCGTGGTGGTGCCGAACAAGTCATTGCAGAGGTCGAAAGATCATTACACGATGCTATAATGGTAGTGAAACGTGCTATCAAGAGTAAGCTCGTTGTCGCCGGTGGCGGTGCCATAGAAATGGAGATTTCAAGATACCTAAGGGACGAATCTAAGAAAATCGCTGGAAAGCAACAACTAATAATCAACGCTTTTGCCAAAGCTCTTGAAGTTATTCCTAGGCAACTATGTGAAAATGCCGGTCTTGATGCCACGGATGTTCTGAATCGCCTAAGAATGGCTCACAGCCGTGGTGAAAAATGGTTCGGTGTGGATTTCGAGACTGAGAGCATTGGCGATAACTTTGCTAAATTCGTGTGGGAGCCTGCTCTCGTTAAGATAAACGCATTGAGCAGTGCGACCGAGGCCACGAATTTGATTTTGTCTGTTGACGAAACTATCAAGAACAAAGAGAGCCAACCAGCCAATGCTGGTATGATGCCTCCACAGGGCGGTGCCAGAGGCAGAGGAGTGCCAATGCGTTAAGTTTTGTAAACCATGTAGATATAACCCGTGTGCACAAGCTTACACAGCCGGAATAGTGCCTGCGCAAGAAGAAAAAAACAAGTGGAGCCAAAAAAACAGGGTAGTTTCCAGCAAGCTTCACCCCACCTCATGCCTGAGTGCAGCAGCGAGTTGAATATCCCAGTTACCGTATTATTGTGAGCGCAGCGCACTGCTGATCTATCCACGTAGGGCTTTCAACCGTTGTGCCAGTTTCTGCTCTTTCTCGTCGGATACCGTGTCCGCTTTGGCTGGTACTTCCGTCACATCCTGCAGCGCTGCAGACTGCTTCAACTCCAGTCCGTTTTCATCAGCCACTCTATTCATGAGCTCATCCACTCGGTCATTATCTACCACCACGGCATCGGAATTCGCACCCATGTCCTCGTAAACGTTGACGCTGGTGTCTAGGTCCTCGAACTGCTGTTCGAATTTATCCATGATCATCGTTATCTGTTGCAAATTCATGCTTTGAAGTGCTTTGTCCATTCCACGGCACACCTGCGCCATGCTCCCCGAAACTTGGCGCATCGTCACGGCAGTTTGCACTCTGGAGGCCACAGAATCGACTCTTGAGGCCAGTTTTAACAGCTGGAGCCGCTCGTTACGTTTGCGAACGGAATTGGAAGCATACAAACGGGCTATCTCCTCGCTTTCGTTGAGAGCTTTCTTCAATTTACTGGCCTCCTGTTTTTCCTCCTTAGCGGCCTTCTGCGCCTGTTTGTTGAGCTGTTTTGACGTGAACTTTAGCTGAAATAGTGTGTTTTCGAGACCCGCAGCCGGATTGCGCGACATCATCTTTATAGGCGATCCAGTCGAGATAGGTGTTCACTTTTATGTCAACCCAAATTTCACTGTTATAGATATGATGAAGTGATTATATTACGACTTGTTCAGTCATCATCGAACTAATTTAAAGACACATCACATCATACGAGTAAAATTCTGGCATTTAGACACTTGTTGAAGCTAAGAAGCCGTGAGTCCTTTCCATCGACCGTATACGTGCCAGAGTACAAGTTTTAGCATATCTGAGGCTTTAAAATGTCCAATTTGAGCCACAAATGAGCTGTCTGTGTGTATTTTATTGGAAAATGGTTTTTATTGCGTGTGTAGCTATTGTTGGACGAATGTGTGATGTTTGAACTGTGTAATTGCTGTTGCTGTATTGATCGATCTTGTGCTGAGCTCGAGCTTCGATTAGACTAGAGTTGAGCTTGGTTTAAAATCTCATAGTTGAGATGACTGGTAAAGAAAAGTAAAGTGGTTAATTTTATTTCCCAAGACAGGAGATATATGAATCATATGTGATAACAAGTCCCGGATAGTCCAGGACGTTGCTGATCCTTCGAATATGCTTCAAGATCGTTCATATGTGCTTCGATGGTGACGGTGTCAGAATTGTCATCACTATATACTTATCCGTCGTCAAATCTTCAATTACGTAATCAATATAGTGTCAAGACACCATCGATGCTCAAACAGTCTTTCAACTAAAACCAAGCTACTGAATGCGTCTCAGTATCCTTATTTAGACTGTCAGAAATTGCGACTTTTATTCCTGCAAACAAAATAGTTTTGGAGGTTTCGTCAACTGACATGGTTCTGATCCCTGAGAGCATAGTTTCCTCGACCGCACTTCTTAGAGCGCTGGAAGAGAGCTGATGATTTACTGAGAGTCTTAAAAATACCAAATTTAAAAGCTTCTGTCATTGATAATATATCGATTATCGAAAGCGAAATATGTAGCATGCGAGCGGTCCGGAATATTTTCTCGTTGAGTTTCCATACAAAAATTGAAAATTCAGCACCAAGTCCCTCATTGTTTGCGTCTCCAGGCCATTCGACATTGTTTTAACTCAAGTGCTGATCGACTCACACTTCAATATTGCAATCTTGCAGACGCCCTAATAAATGCGTTCACAGACAGGGTGTGTATGTGTAACGGAAATATTCACAAATATATAGATATATCGCACCTGAAAGTCAACGTCTACGACCTGTGTATCTATGTTTTGACCTGTCGATTGATACCTAGCTTCCAAGCCACAAGCTTTTTCCGCTTCCTCTCGTATCTGGTCATTTTTCCGGCATCTGTGCCACGTCCCGTTTCGATTTAATCCGTTATGCCTCTTACTTCCCAACATCGTAGAGTTTCTCCTCCAGACCCCGGCACTTGGCGTCGAGCTCGAGTATATGTCTCTTGTACAAATCGGTGACAAGTTCCAATTCACTAATGCGGGTCTTGAGTTTTATCATTTCTTCTTGTCCTTGTAGCAGGCTGATGAGAGAGGCGCTAGAAGGTGTTGGAGCTTCGTCAGAGCTATGTCGGCTGCCACGCGATGTACTGGCGTGTGTATATGTGTTAGCACCATAATCTGTGCCACTGCGTTGCTGCGGTTTTTCTCCCTCTTCCAGCTGCTGCTGAGAATTTGCCATTTCTCGCTCGGAGCGTTTGCGTTGCTGGCCTGCATCCACTCCTCCAGTTCGTCCACCTTTGAGCGCCGAGTTGTTACCTTTACTGGGCGAAGGGCCCATAAAGCCACTTGTTTGGATGTCGATTGGCGGCGGTGAGTCTGAGGTTTGAGATCCAGATTGAGATTGATGCACACCTGCCAATTCTAAACTGTTTTGCTGCAAAACGTGAGAGAAATGACCATTCGAAAGACCACTATGAAGTTCTGGCGACTGTGCTCTCGATGCCATGCCACTGCCCGGTTTTTTACCGCTCATTGACGAAACGTATATGCCTGAATTTTCGTAAGTGGGCTTCTGATTGTTCAGAATCTCGTTGATAGAAGCCATATGCATCTGTGGAACTTGGGCGACCTCACCGCCTGCTCTGGTAGAGGCAACATTTGGCTGGGTCGATACATTTTGGTAATTATCGTTCAATTCTTGTCGAGAATGCTCTTTGAATTGCGAGTCCTGGGCCGCAGATGGATTAGAACGGCCGGAGTCCGACCGCTGGGAAGTGTTAGACTGTGGGTGTGAAAGAGCCAACTGAGTGCCGCTGGCAGAAGCGTTCGGAGAAGCCAGCGGGGGAGCCTGATTTCGATTTGATTGTGGCGGCGGCGACGACAATCCTCGTTGTTCCTGGTATTGCTGTTTCAAAATTTCTGGGTCGACAGACGACGTCGGCACTTCTTGAATCCTCTGAGCCTGTGATTGAGATCTCTCATCCGCAGTCTTGACCGATTCTAGGAGAATCGAAAGATGAGGCAGGGGCCCATTGATATGTTGCGGAGCTGGGATTTTCGACTGCGGTGTAGTGGCTCCCAAGGGCGAGGGCGATGTCGTTTGGCCCGCTGCAGGTACGATCTTGCGCCAAACATGCATGTTGCCGACGCCCGAGCCATGGCCCGCGGTGGGCTCGCCTGAGTGTGAATCCGGCAGCTTGGTGGGCTGACGGGGACCGTTTTCGAACTGCAAAATGGTTTCGAGAGTTTCAGCTGCACTGATTTCGCGTGGGTCCTGGATCTTGCGTTTTTTGGTCTCTTTTTTGCGACTTTCGGAACCCGACTGGTGGAGCATGATGGGCGAGGAATTGGCTGCAGAATGTGTGCTTTTACGGTTTCGAGGCTTAATTACATCTGTTTTGAGACTAATGGGTCGAGGACGGCCGTGGAGTTTCAAAAACAGGCCGCACGCGTTGCATAGCACTGCACCGTGTTCGTTTCTACGCCATAGAGGCGTGGTGAGTGTGTGACAGTTTTTGCACATGGGTCCTCCGCTAGGGTTTGGTGTTGCATCGACAGCAGCGCTGGTCCCACTTTCTGATGGGGACATCACTGCCACGCTAGTTTTCGTCATTGTCGTGAGTGAGTTAAGAGTTTAGAAAGAGTGATTTGAGCGTAGAGCAGAGCAGATCGAAACGCAGATCAAGTCAAAACAGATCGAATCTCCTTCAAATCAGTCACACTGGATCAAAACGCGAAGCAGATCGAATATCGTCTGGTTTCAACAAATATCTTAAATCGTCGAAATCCTCGCAAAAGCACCGAAAAAACTCGCCTAAATCACAGGAATCTCGTCTGATACAATCCAAAACTTGCAAGCTGCTTTCAGACTTGCCAACTGAGCTTGAATACCGATTGATCTGGGGTGCTCGAAAATTTTTTGTAAAGCACAAATCGTCGACAAACTCTACCAAGTCAACGGCCAAAATCTCGTTTTAAAAACTCCAAGAATCACTGCAAATCCCTGTACTTGATTCCTAATGTCAAACTCTGTTAAAATCCTCTCTTTGTTGGCTATAATGGCCTGTCAACTCGATATTTTGTCTGTTTTGAGCTTTCGATATTATGATGAAATGAGAGTATCTCCCATAATTTCTCAATGTAATCTTATCTTATCTGTTGGAACCAACCAGATGGGTAAGAACACGGTGAACTTGATAGATCAACATCAACATCAACATCGCCATCAACTATTCTCATCTACTCAAAAGGTCACTAACACGAGTTATATCGGGCTGGCCGAGGACGCACGGCACGCGGCGGGCGCGAGCAGTTGTGGGAACGACCGATGTGACTTTTCTATCGCGACGACGGTGATGAGTGGTAATGATGAGTGTGGCGGGTGTGGTGGGTAGTGTGAGAGAAACCAATGATGTGTGTGTGTGTGTTTAATTTTGGTAGATAGGGATCATGCATGTGGGTATTTGGTTGTCGTAGATCGATAGAGGTTGGGTGTGTCAAGTGTTTCAAAGTTTAGATAGATTATGTCACTGGAAAAGGAGTGTCCCAAGACGATAACGAGATATGAAATGCGCAAGGGGCGAGTGCTGAGATTATTTTGAAAATCTGCGGTCTGCGGTACGGTGATAATTGGTTATGACGGCCAAGATCGATAACTTTATTTACGAGAAAAGCGTAGTTTCGATGGGTCTTGGCCCGTGGAGACATGAGATTGGCGATGGGAGACGAGCGGCGATAAGCGGAGTCCTATCTTATTTGCACAGAATGCAAATGCGAGAATTTAAATCTTTCAGAATGTATATCTTTCTTGCGGGGAGGGAAAGATGGGGGATTAGGTGCTGAATATAAATCGAGAAGTTCTCGGTATTAGCTTGAAAATCGGGCACTTGCGTTCCATGCAGTGGAAGCTCAAATGAACGGAATATTTTTGGTCCTTCCAATATCAAGGCCGGTGAGATTTGCATGATAAGGTCGGGTTCCATTTTCAAGTGCGTCACTGGCCCCGTAGTTAATTTTGAAATTTCCAGTACGAAGGAAATACCTTGTAGAAAGCCAAATGCTTGGCACTTGGATCTCGGTTGGCAAGCTATGAAAATACCTATGGGCCAGCATTTGATTTGTAAATCCACGATACTTGAGGGGAAGAAATCAAACTCCTCCGTTCAATTTCATTTGATTGAAGATGTCTTCATTTATCTAGACAATCGCTGGTTTTCACTGTCACCACGAACAAATGGTTGAAGGTCGGGACTTTTAAGTCTACATATTCGCATCCTGGGTTTTCCCTTTACATTGCCCTCGTACTTTTCCACCAAATACAAAATCTGACGACTTGGTATATTTAAGCAGCGTATACACATCTTGGCTTTCCCTCAACATCAGCGTCGTTTTTCCTCAACGGCACCAGAATCATATGATTGACGGTTGAGTTTTTCTTTGTCGACTCATCTAAACTTCTCTTTCCCGGTGTTACCAGGAGCAAATCATTGACGGCTTCATGTGTAGATTACTACACCTTCCCATCTTGAGTTTTCTCTCAACATCAAAATCGAGTTTACACAATGGTCGAAGATTAGGATTCTAAACTCCACATCTTACGCCTTCTGTCTTAGCACTTCCCTCATCAACGTATTGTGTCGCAACACTACTCTGAAAAGCCCTTCAATTGCAAGATTCGACAAACCAAAAGCCAAAACGGACCTAGACACAAGCAAACACTCTGTAAACTGACAACGCACAACACAAAAAATGCTTTGGTAATTTCAAAAGCTAGTCCAACCAAAAATCTAACCTCTCTCACTCAAGATGCCCATTGAAGGCCCCAATCGATCGAACTCTCAAAATATGCAATACTTACTCAAACTGCCTCCGAAAAGCGAGGCTAAATCTCAATTTCAAAACTCAAAGAGTCAGCGTATCTTTAATCCGCTATAAATAGCTATAACTAACCCCCAAGCACGCTCGATTCGTACTTCTAGAGAGTTTGCTCGAAGCTTGAATTCTGTCATTATAATCTTTACTTGACACTTTAACAAATTATGGATTTTGCGTACTTGTTCAAATCTCTCGAGACATCAAAAAGGTCCTAGAACAGACTCTGAGATAGCATTTGGCATGGGAGAAGAACGCTATTACGATGCGCCTGGTCATCTAAAACACTTGGACACCCAGGGCGGTGTTGTGCCAGGTTTATCGGATGCTAGAGAACTAAATGGTAATGATCAGGGTGAAGAAATTGAACCGGAGAATGAACAAGAACACGACGATGGCTTTGCCATCGAAAATGACTCCAATGATGTGGAAGCACGTATGAAAAATCTTAAGTTCCAAGGCGTACCCAATTCCACCATCAAAAACTCACCAGAAGGTCCAGAAACCGAGGGAATGAATGACCAAGCTAAATGGTTGAGAAAGATGAACCCACAAGAATGGAGCAGAGAAGTGGGTCAAGCTTTTCGTCGGTTTTCCAAGCTTGCAAGTAGACGTGTGCCACGGCCGGAAAATGGGAAAAGTGCTAGACCTTCGCTTTCGCAACACCAAAGTCCAGAAGATGTGTACACGCAAAGCTTGGCATCCGATCTTATAGACACACTTGTTGCCGGCTGTCCTGCTGCTCTATTTGCCAGCTGTCTCTTTCTCCGCGATGAACACGGAGTGAGAAGAGCTCCTATGCTCCTGGCTATGTTGGGAGTGAAAGTAAAACCGTCAACACCACTTGACGATTCTTGCGTCAATGGCCATGAACGTAGTCGGCTAGAAGGTGCTAATCAGGAGTCTCAGAGCAACGCTGTCAAGTTCAGATTAGAACTCGATTATGGTGTCGGATACAATCGAATGAAATGGTCAGTCGTCAAGTCGTATAAAGACCTGGTCTCACTGCACGCCAAGTTGAAGCTCATGTCATTCCAACAAAGCGCAATCAATAAGCTTCACATTGATAATCATAAGTTTCAACCTATGCACCTCCCTCACTTTCCTCGCTTTGACGATCCTGCGAAAGGAGAGCGAAGTTCGTTGTCTAGTAACTCAAGTCGTCACAGCACTAACATTGGTTCCAATTTAGATCATGCCGATGGCATAGGTGGAGCACATGAGCTTCATGGCAGCGGATCACTGCATACAGGGCGTACCAATGAGTTCGAAATAAAGAGATTCCGCATGAGACACTTACAAGATCTCCTTGCTGAGCAGGACGATACCTCACATGCCATGCATATAAGGCTGGAACGTTATTTGAAGCTATTGAATTTAGCGCTTTGCCTCAGGCCGCAATCCAATCGTCTTTTTCAGTTTTACGAATTATCACCTATCGGCAACTTGCTCAGCTATGAAAATGGTTACCAAGGAAAGCAAGGATACATGGTCGTAAGGTCAACGGCCAGCTCGCAAGGATGGAGAGTGTCTCATTTCAAATTTCAGGACTTTAGAGCTATGATCGAAAGACACACCAACAAGTGGTTTTTGATTAGACACTCATACATCCTTTACGTGTCTGATCTACATTCTACTACACCCTTAGAGGTTTTCTTGGTTGATTCAAGCTTTCAAATACGAGTTCCCGGAGAGCTTGAGGTTATGGCGAATGATTACAAAAACTTCGATCCTATGGGGCAAGATACCAAAAAGCTATCAACCAAGCTGATGATAACGTTGGAAAACAGCGAGCGTAAAATTCAAATGCTTGTTAAATCCGAATTTCAATTGAGGTTGTGGGTAGCGTCCATCTCAAAGATGGTCGAGTCTACAATCTGGACCCAGAAGAAGAGATTCGATAGCTTTGCACCAATTAGACAGAACTGTTTCTGCAAGTATTTGGTTGACGGAAGAGACTACTTTTGGGCATTGAGCGAAGCTCTCTCGATGGCACAGGATGTCATTTTCATTCATGACTGGTGGCTCTCCCCGGAGCTTTATATGCGCAGACCCGTCAAAGGTAACCAACAGTTTCGTATTGATAGAATATTGAAAGAAAGGGCAGAAAAAGGCGTCAAGGTGTTTATCGTCGTTTACAGAAACGTTGGCTCAACTGTGGGCACCGATTCCTCATGGACGAAACATTCGATGCTAAACCTCCACCCCAACATCCATTTAATCAGGTCGCCCAATCAGTGGCTACAGAACACCTACTTCTGGGCTCACCACGAGAAGATGACTGTCATTGACCATAGTATAGCTTTTATGGGAGGCATAGATTTGTGCTACGGTAGATTCGATACACCGGAGCATGTTTTGAAGGACGACAATCCAGATTTCAAAAAGCAGAATTTTCCTGGTAAAGATTATTCAAATGCTCGAGTCTGCGATTTTTACGACCTGGATAAGCCTTTTGAGTCAATGTATGACAGAAATTACATTCCGAGAATGCCTTGGCACGATGTTCATATGATGACCATTGGTCCAGCGGCTCGCGATATGTCTCGCCATTTTGTTCAGAGATGGAATTATCTCATTCGGCAAAAGCGCCCTAGCAGACCTACACCTTTGCTGACTCCACCAAGCGACTTCACTGCAGCTGAGATGAAAAATTCCCCACTGTTCCAAAAAATCAAGGAACGCTCCACTTGCGAGGTACAGGTTCTAAGAAGCGCTGGGAACTGGTCCCTGGGTTTGAAAAAGACAGAACATTCGATCCAGAATGCTTACTTGAAGTTGATAGAGACATCGAACCACTACGTTTATATGGAAAATCAATTTTTTGTCACAAGCTCTAGCTGGGATGGTGTTGTCGTCGAGAACAAAATCGGAGATGCCCTTGTGGATAGAATTATCAAAGCAAACAGCGAAGGAAAAGCGTGGAAAGCTTTCGTCGTTATTCCGCTAATGCCTGGTTTTGATTCTCCTGTTGATAAGCCCGAAGGCTCGAGTGTTCGGGTGATCATGCAATGCCAGTTTCAATCGATATCTAGAGGAGAGACTTCCATTTTTGCTAGGCTCAGAAAGCTAGACATCGATCCATTGCAATACATTCAGTTTTTCTCATTGAGAAAATGGTCCTCTCTGGGAAAGAACGGTCGCCTAGTCACCGAGCAGCTCTACGTGCACGGAAAGGTTTTGATTGTCGATGATAGAGCGTGCATTATAGGGAGCGCTAATGTGAATGAGAGGTCGATGCTTGGTAACAGAGACAGCGAAGTCGCTGCTTTGGTGAGAGATACCGATTTGGTAGAAACAAAGATGGGAGATAAGCCTTATTTAGCAGGAAGATTTGCCTGGGAATTGAGACAAAGGCTGATGCGCGAGCATTTAGGCTGCGACGTTGACATTATCGAGGTCGTGGAAAGAAAGTTCGGCAGATTTGAACAGCTTGCAAGATTGAACTATAACACTTTGCACTTACTGGACGGCGGTGAGCATAGCAAGAAAGCCAAAATCGAATCTGCTCTCATTGAACTTGGTTACAGAGAAGTAATGCTAACAAATGCGAGCGAAGCATGGGAGGAAAAGTACGGCTCATCTACGAGCCACTTTGGGCTCGGTAATCACGATTTCGAGGACATAAACGATTCTTCAAGCATGGAGCAGGCCGAGGAGGTCGACAAAAAATCCAGCTTACCGCGCGTCAAGCACGAGAACGACGATAAATTGTCCACTTTGAATCACTATCACTCTTTTAATAACAGAGCTGGTGAAGCTAACCTGGGAATGAGAGATAAGAAACCAATTAGTACAGACTCAAGGCTAGTAAACAATGAGGTGCATGCTGCCGACGTTGACGGTCTAGGGCACGATGAATGGAAAAAGGCCGGCCACAAGTTGAAGCAAAAGGTGACGGAAAAGCTCCGTTCTTGGGCAGAGAAGGTACTTCCTGTACAATTTGGCAAAAATGGACGCGACAAAAGCGCAGATATGTTTTTGCCAGATCGTGAAGACGTGGAAGACTACCTCAATGATCCTGCTGTCTCTGCAACGGAGCAATGGGATATGTTGAAGCGAATTTGTTACCTGCAGTTTTTGTCATACAACAACGAACAAAAGAACCACTTAAAAAAGGCAAATGAACCTGCACGCTCTTCTTCCTCCAGTGTATCTTCCGACTCTTCTCTTCCATCGCCCGAAATCAGCAATGTGGGGTCTCGATCAAGCCATGTAAGCGCTGTGGAAGACCATGAACTAGACGATGAGATTATTAGCGACATGTTGATGCAACTGTTACCTCCAATTGGAAACAATGGGTCGCAAAAGAGGGATTTCTTGAATTTGAGATTCATCGATCCGTATGCGTTTGAGGATCCAGTGTGTGACTCCTTTTACGAGGACTTGTGGTTCGCAGTAGCTCTGCGCAACACCATGTTATTCCGACTCGTGTTTCACTGTCAGCCGGACAACTCAGTGCAAACTTGGCGTGACTACAAAGATTTCAATCGTCTGCACGAGGAGTTTGACCGAGGTCAAGACGCGGTGATCGACCTTGAGCAACATCCAGAGCTCGATCACGAGCGAGGGCAAGGCGAGGACGAAAACCCATCTTCGCAGGCGCGTCATACGTCTCACAGGGAAGACGCGTTTTCGTCCTCGAGGACTGCTAACAACAGCAGCGGCAATGGTCACGCCAACTACAAAGGTCGCTCGCGGGCGTTGAAAATGAAGCTTTCCAGCAGCGTATTGTACGGGGCCAACCAGCGTATTTTTGACAAGTACACGGCACAGAGGATTTTGGAGCGTATCCATGGCCATCTAGTCGTTTTCCCCACCGATTGGCTTGCCCGGGAGGTCGAGTCCAAGAACTGGTTCTACAGCGCAGACAGGTTGCCTCCTATTGATATCTACGACTAAAGACACTACGGTATCGATTCACACCGAGTTTCAAGAAAAGAGACATTTAGTGACAAACGACCCAGATTGTTAAGAGCCGTCATTAGATCTATCAGCGACCCTCGAGAAACCGTTTTCACTGGAGATTCGCCCAAATTTGACCAAAACTTGACCCATGAGATGACTGATCGCAATTGAGAGCTGTATTCGTTGCACTTCGGTCTTTATTTCATTATAAAAGCACGATTTTCTCGTTAAAATGCAATGATCCTACCAAAGCGTCAACAACCGATCTTAAACGGTTTATCCGTTGACGCTATGAGCTTGCGATGGGGCATTATACACTGAGTTGGTCTTTGATACGCTTGATAAGTTGATGGGACGTTTTTTTTCAGATACGATAAGATAAAGAAAGATCAATTTAGATAGAAGCCGCACTCTCTCTATCATCGAAATGTGAAGAACTTAAAAACTAGATCGAAGCAAGTCCGTTAAGAAGCTGTCGACGAGGATTCATGGTATTAGACGTGCAAGGTATTGGTCGAATTTTCAAGCAAAGCTCGAACGGCAGAATTAGGACAATTTTTGGCAGCCGAACTGACGTTGAAATCAATTCAAGGGACGGCTCTCTAAGACGAGCTTTGCCCAAGAATAAGAATTAGGAACACCATGAGGGGTCGTTCACTCTATCGAGGATCGAACGACAGCACCGAAAGCGCGGGGGGGAACAGTAGCGAGCTTTCAGCGATGCTAAATGCGGGAATTCATCACAAACAAAGACGTGCACCGTTGCTGCGGACGAGCTCGCTCAAACTGCCGAACAAACAACTGTACACAGTTTCAGAAAACAGCCATGAGGAGCCTGCGATTCCCAGTGCCAACATCTCACATCATGCATCGAAATTGATGGCGAATCGTCAACGAAGTTCCGCTGCCAGCGTGCTCTACACCAATCTGAAAAACAAACGCAACAGCAGTAACTTGTCGCTGAAGGACATGCGAAACAACTCGGCCGCGTCCAGTGGCAACAGCTCCAACTCGAACAGCACACGTCAAGCATTGAACGTCGTCATACAAGATCCCAGAAGTGACATTGCAGACCAATCGCTGCGGGCCAACAACCCCATCAACCACTACCAGTTTGCAAGAAATATGGCCACCAGGCCCAAGAGTTCAAGTACAACCCATATACCGTCGCTGGGAACCATTCGGCAGAATGAAGCTGCCGGTTCAAACACGTTTGTTAACGTCGAACTTCGACCTAGCAAAAATCATTCGAGTTTGTCAGGAATGAGCTCTTTACTACAACGGCCAAATGCTGTTGACTTCAAATCGAATGTGAAGAATTTTCCCCAGGCCGGGAAAGACTCACTATCGCTAGCTGATAGATCAGATGCTGAATACGCTGGCGCCTCACTCGAAAACGAGGAAATGGCCAACACTCTTTTGGAGACACAGATCGAAACTGCCATGAGCGAAGAGCTGTTTCCGAAGGAGTATGTCTTCGACAACCGTTTCGACGACATCATACAAGCTCCCGGAGAACCCGAAAATGAGAAGGCACGAAGTATGACCAGCTCGAATCAGTCCCCTTTGACACGAATACCAGCCAGAAAGCTTTCAAAAACAGATTCTGCAGCGCTGGAAAATTTCGAGCATGATCTCTCGAGTAAGTCGAGTGCCGGGTCGCAAGAGACATCCAATACGTCTCGACTGCAGATGAAAATGGACATAATGAAAAGTCGATTTGACAGTTTCGTGACAGACCAAGACACCTTACACAATTCCGATAGCTGTACTGCGTTTCTCAAGGGTGATCTTAGCTCTCACGGAAGTGGTTACTCGTTTTCTCTATCCGTGCCGAGCGTCTCGAAATCCAAGATCGATCTCGGCCGGGACAGAAGCGATACCGGGGTCGCAGGCGACCCTAGGATCCAGTTCCCCAAATTTTGGTTCCGCAATGACTTGAAAACGAAGCTCTTAACGGAACAAAGGAGCAATCAACTCAAAAATATCGAAAGATTCCCATCTTCAGGAATTGCGGGCGAAAAAGTCTTGACGTCCAGGATAAAGTGTTTAGCCCAAAAAGGGTATCTTACGGCGGCTGAGCGTAAGAAAAAAGATCAACAAAACCTCCGAGAACAGTTGATCCACGAGGCGCCTGTTCTTCGAATGACTGACGATTCCGAGGGTTCAGGATTCGAGCGGTTATTCAGAAGCACTAGAATTGCGCTACCTACAACCGCCGCTAAGGATGACGACGTTGACCCCGAGAAACTACACCTGAGAGATCAAATGAATATCGGGAAAACGTTTTTCGAGAACATTTGGCATGATGCCGAGCAGAGCGAGCTCTTACTGTTAATCGAGCCTGTCTCGCGCGACTACGAGCCCAAAATGACTGCATCGATCGCTAAAGCCGTTGACCGAGTATCGTCGTCGCCAGTCTCTGATCGAACCTCCAATGGTAGTATGCCTTACCCAATATCTCCTGAAATATATCGCCAAGCAAGTCAGTGAGGGAAAGACACACACTACTCGCCTAAAGCATGCTAATGAAAGAATACAAAAGAATACAAGGAGTACCAACACTCCGTTTTTGTAGTTACCGAATATACCGGTAAATAATCAGATAATCATCAAGTAATCGCATTTCTATTAATATTTTGAATTATCTCCTGGCGACAGCGCACTATTTCAAAGTTCGATTTCACTGTTTCTCAACTAAAAAAACACTAGCATCAGCACCAGTGAATGTGACCCATGTCTAGAAAGAACTGACCCGATTGCTTGCTAAAGAACAGACCAGTGCTACCTGCAGACGGGTGAATTTCTCGCAAAACATAAATCTCAAAACGTTAAACTTCACAAAGAAAGAGCCGACGCAGATGGCAAAAAATGTTGCCACACACAAACAATTAATATAACCAATGGAACCCACCAGAGCTAGCCTTCTAAATCATACACAGCTTCAAGTTAGAAACCTCTTATTTTAGATAAATGGAGAATCATTTCATACGGAACTGATCATTTCTGAGAATGTACTCGCTGAGCAGAAACGATGATCAGCGACATCAGCGATCTCATCGCTCAAATACATGCTACCAGACCTGAGTTTCCTGGCGTACGTCCTAGTCCTATTTCGTTAGTTGTAACCTCATAGCTGATTGTTTTTGAATTGTATGGTGCGAACTGCTAAGTATCGGAATTCTGTTGCAGCTAGTGTGGAGATCGAAATCGGGCCATTTGGAGTGTCAACTATCAACGTTAAGGTCGGAAACTCGAGCGTAACGGGAATCGGTTCATGTACTGCCCGAGTAAATGGTCAGTCGTGGGGCCTTTTATACTATAACGATGAGAAAGACCTCAGTCAAAAATTTAAGCTTTACTGCGAAGTTAGGAAAAACATGTCTTTGAGAGTCGACTTCATCAAACTCGACATGCAAACCATTGACGAGCGACTGCCACCTTGGAAAGGCACAGACCCCGAAAGTCCGGACTACGAGGTTCCAGAGTTGGTTTTTGAAGGATCTCGTCCAGGAAGCTCTGACAGTGAGGTCCAGCCATTTGTCGGGGTGCTGGCTTTCGAAAAGTGAGAAATGAGGACGAGGATTGGCAGGCGAGCTTTCTTCACTTTCTCAGGGGTTTTGGGAGACCATTACCATCGTTTTTTTGTTGTTTATAGATTTCAATAGACTTGAGAAGCCGATGAAATGGTCTGGATAGAATAGCAGACGGATAGGATACGCATGGCACATACCAAATCAATAAGTGTGAAAGCTAAACGCTTGGGAAAGATCTATTCCAAACATGCTAACCACATACAATCCCGCAAATACCAAAGTAGGAAGGAGAATGAAGTTGACGTTCTTCAGAATCGGCAGCTGGCTATACCCGTAGAAGGAAAGCACGAAGTACTGCCCAAAAGCGGTGCAATATAGCGTGTTACCAATGAAAAGACCGATCCAGCGATGCAATCTGATAATTGGGAGCAACGCAAACTGCATCAGATACAGTAAACACCATACCACCAAAAAGGCATTGCAATGCACGTCGAAACAATATGCCCATTCGACTCTCGCATTTTGTGCCGATTTGAATTTGAAAAAACTGCGATTCAAAACCGCCCAAAACAACGTAGCTACAGTGAATCCGAAGGCGAAAAAGTCCACCAATATCATGTTCAGCATCATCTTAAGAGACCCCAGAAACGAATGCCCGTAAACGATGGACCATACCAGAGAGCTGGCTGATAAAAGTCCGATCTGTAAAATGAAAAACGACGGATCGTCTCGAGACCACCGATTCCGAGTCTGTCTTTGATAGTAGAACGTTCTGTGAGCTTTTCGAGGCCTGAAAACCAGGTTTACCATCTCCCACACTGCAGATTCAAAGTCAAGATTTTTATGCGATTTGAACAGTCTTTTGAGAACCGTGGGCAGCTCCGGCTTGGAGTACCTAGAATTGAGATCTTGAGATGTAACTGGGAGCTCTGACATGATCTACATACAATTTCTTTGGGTCAAAAACCTGTCAACTTTGGCTCGAAATTGTTGATATTCAAATACCCATGAGCTTAAGCATTTTAATATAAACGATGCTTAAAACTTGAACAATTAGAAATCAGCTAGTCGATTAAGACAACGAGATTCAGACCAAGTGTGACCGATGCTCACGCACCTGTCCATTATATATATCCAAACAAGAGAAAACTGATTTAATGACTGGTACAATTGATCTATAATGGTATTTCTTTGACGTTGTCGTCTAAGTTTTAGTCTAAGTATCTATCTAAGGGTTCGCCTAACACGTTTTCAACCACCTTGACGAGGCCAGAGCGAACCTCGTATTCGACTCCTTCATCGTCGTCTTCGAGCAATTCGGCAATAATTGGCACAAGTTGAGGGAGGAACGAAAGCCACCCTTCTCCCACTTTAGAGTAGATAGTCTTGACCGTCTTTACAGCCCACAGTTTCTCTGAGCTCGAACAATTGGATTTCATGTGCGAAATCAACATGGTGTTCATGGTCTTATTGTGCTCGTCTGCACCAGCATTATTCATAGCCAAAGAGCTGATTGCCTTGACCAGATAGCGACCAACTGGTGGCTCAATGTTTGGCAACTGGGCGACGAGAGCTTCTGAGATAACTTCAAATCTCGAAGTAGACTTCCAATATTCGTCTCTGTCGTACTTGAAGCAGGAAGTGAGCGAATGAAGCACCAAACGACGCAAATTTGAGTTCGACACTTCGCCTTTGCTGAAAGACCGCAGCAATTCTACGGTAGCATCTAGCAGGTAAGTGAAGTAGGACGTGACGATGGCCTTGAGGTTTTCTTGCAATCTGCCGAAAAACTTGAAGAATGCGGTTAGTCGTTCGGTTCTGCTGATGGTGTCGTTGGTGACACCCTCGCCATCAAACGCCCATCTTACCATGAGAGCGAATAATGGTCTGAAAACCTTGTCGTTCAATTTTAGGACGTATGCGTTGGCTACATTGTGAACCGAAGCCTCAATGCGACTGATAGTGTTATGATCAAAGTCGCTAGTCGACCTGTACTCGAACAGAGAGAGAAGAAGTCTGAAAAAGACGGGTGACTCCGACGTTGCTATCTTTTTGTCAATCGTGTCCACAGTTGACTCCAAAGCACTTAGAAATAGAGAAATCGCTGCAGAATCGCCAGTTTTGCACACATCAGAAAGCCAAACCTTATAAAGCGCTCTCATAACCTCCTTTAAATCGATATGCTCGACAATCAATGAAATTACAGACAAGCGAACAGTGTTCTCAACTTCGTCAGCAAAGAAGACGACTCTAAAGACGTCAACCAAGTTCGATAGCAAGAATGCAGGGATGCGCTTGACCATCGATGCAAAGACTAGAATGATAGCTAACTGTAGCTGTTCCTTAACATCCGCCTCACTCGTTTCCAAAGCCTTGAAAATTTGCACTGCTGGTCCGACAATTTTTGGATAAAACGCAATGGCCTTAACACCTAGCGCTTGCACACCACTTGTTAAGACAGCCAACGACGAGATTTCAATCTCCATTTTCTGGGATAGAAGCAGTTCGCTAGCAATACTCATACCCTTGGTGATGAGTCCAGATTCAATCTTGTCTCCATATTTGGCTATTAGCGACTCTAGTGTATTCAGAGATACCTGAACAATGCCGTCATTTTTCGATTCTTTGTCAATAATAGTGTATAGGGCTTCTATGACACGGTTGGCATGAGTTACCGACTCAATGGGCTCTAGGTCAAATTTAGATGACAATACCAAAATCAAACGATGCTTGATGGTGTCAAGAGAGCTGTCGGCAGAAATGAGAGGTAGAGTAGCGGAAACAAACTCTTCGATTGGTAAAAGGTCTAATACATGGCCTAGTATTTGGAAGAGGATTTCGCGAATGGCGTCACGCATTTCATCCAATTCACCACTGGCAAAAGGCTCCTGATTATCAAACGGCAAACTGACGAGAGAAGCTGAAGTGTTTAGCGAATCTAGAGTAGTTTTCAAGAATTCTCCAAATCTTGATTTAACATCGTCCCGAAGTTGCTTTTCACTGGAGCTATCCCATAATGCTCCCATAACTCTAACTTTCAAATTACCTGAACTTTGGAAGTCAGCGTCGCCCTCCACTATGATACTGTCAAGAAACTTAAACCCGTTCTTTTTGATGGCGAGAACTTCTGACTTAGAGGCGTTCAAAATTCCATTGGAGAAAAGAGTTCTTGACGCAAGTTGCGCTTTCGAGTCTTCCGTCCAGTTTTCTGATAAGGTATTCAACAGAGTGAACAATGCATGGATTCCTATCAGTTGATCCAACACTGAAAACTTTGTGAGAAAAGCCTTTGTAAACTCCAAAACGGTCTTACTCTCAGATACTTTGTATTTCTGTACTGAGGATGAATACTGCTGAGCGATCAAAAACAAAAATGGACCGAGTGCAATATCTGAACCAAGGGTTTTAACAAGCGTTGTGAAAAGCTTCACACGTCTGTGTCTTGGGACATGAGTGAATGCAGTACCGAAACTCGTAAGCAGAAACTCGGTTTCCTCTGTGCTATTCGATGACTTAGAATGTAGCAAGGCCGGAACGACTAGTTGAATTGTTCTTTCGACAACGTAACTAGAGTATTCATCATCTTGACGGATAGTTTTGGCGCCCATGAAAATAAATATGGGCATGACGGAATGTAAAACTATCTCAGGACTCAACTTGGCCAGCTCTCCTATCACTAACAAGAGCTTGTTTTGAACCTGAGGAGAGTTAGAGGAGGTAATCGCTGAAACTAAAATATCGGCTCTTAGCAAACGCAGCTGCGATTTGGATTCAACTGGCATTGATGAAATGACCGAAATCATACAAGAGGAAAGTGTTTCCTGGGCGTAAAGTACAGGCAGACCACCGTCTTGGTCGAGAGTTTCCAGATCAGAAAGAGTACTGAATAGAGTCGACAGCAGCGGCTCAGACCCTTCCGGTTTGATCAAATCTAATGCCTCCAGCGTTAATGTGAGTTTGCGCAGATGAAGCTCAGCAATCTGTGAGACCTCTTCTCTTTGTAATGCAGCTTTGTTCGCAGTGGATGATCTTCTTCTTCTCTTCTTGGCAAAGTCGCCTGCTTCGTCTCCGGTAGCATTAATTCGGTACTGAGAAAGCAGGAAGACAAAAATTTCGGACGACAAAGGTATGGATTGCAAGAATTCCACAGAGTCATAAGACAACTCTCTTTCTGCGGTAGAGTCCACAACATCTTTGACTAGTTGCTGTTGGTGTGACAATTTCAAAGTGGGGAAGAGCCCCAATAAGCGTCCGGAAACTAATCTTGCCAATTGCTCAAAGTCGCATTTCAGGCATTTCTCAGCAAACCCAATGATTGTCATGTTCTTCTCTCTGATTGAAATGATAGAGGCGATCGCATTTTCGAAACTTTCAAAGTTCGTCTTGTTGTTAATACATGTCTTCTCCCAAGTTTCTCTCTGCTCGAGATAATCGACAAGCATTTTCTCGAATAGAGAAGAATAGCTTGAATTGTATGACTTGTGGCCAGTAATAAACTTGATGAAAATTGTCTTGGCATGCGGCAATGGCATGTGGATGGCTTGATTGGCCCAAAATACCATGAAGACTTTTTCCAATTTCTTCGGGATCACCAAGTTTGTAATGTTGTGATTCTCTATCATATATTCGTCCAAGAACTTATTCATCCAAGATTCGGCGTCTTTCGGACTAACCATAGGGATTTCTACATCGCCGTATAGCTTGTTGGCTAGGAAGTAGTGTTTCGTAGATGGTCTCTTTGAGATTTGGTGCAAGATTTTTTTCACCGCATTCCTCACGCTCTTGGAAGTATCGTGTAACGCTGCGATCAGGATTGGGACCAAACTAAACAAGTTCGAGTCTTGACCAATTTGATGAATGGATTTCGAGAAGTTTGACAGAGACTCTAGGCGAAGCGCAGTTGGAGCTGCAGGTGAGATGATAACTCTCAAAAGAAAGGTCAGTCTGCCTTCTACCGTGGTGAAAAAAGATGACAAAAACAAGCCAGCCTTGAAACCTTTCGACACTGCCTCAACGTATAAAGACAAAAGTTTGGAGAACTTCTCGTCACCTTCGATCAACATTGATGTAACTTTGGTAATAATGTATCTTGAGTTTTTGTTAAGGAAGTCTTTGAAGGGTTCAACGTGCGAGTTGGCACCAAGTACTTTCGAAGCTTCCAGATCCCTGAGTGAACTTTCCGCATCTTCTTTGGCTCTGAATAGAGAGGTAGTCAATCTCAATTCGAAGAGCTCTGGGCTCAAATTTAGCGAGTGTAGACATTTGATCACACGGTCTTCATCAAGCGCAACAAAGTACTCAAAGATCTCAACAAGTAGCCTTTTATCGTCGAAAACTTCAGATAAATTGATGAGGTCCAGAACGATCAGTTTGATCTCGAATGATTCGAGTTTGATAACTTTGAAAAGCGAAACTAGTGAATCAAGTTTTTGGTGGTCGTATCTTAGGATGGATCTGATATATGAGGTCAAGAACTTGTCCATCACGAGTTCGTCACTGCCCCGTAACTGGTCGATCAATGACTGGAAGCTGAACTTTGAGTCAAAGAGCTTGTATAAGCCAATTGGCATTTGGTCAACATTTCCGTGACCCTTTAGAGTCTGGAATAGTTTGCCAATAGAAATGAATGCCGATCTCTTGGCCTTGTTTTCCTTCAGATTTGCCAAGATGGTCTCTGCCGCAGCAATCAAAATCTCTTTTTTCAAAGGCAATGCGGTGCCAAAGACTACCAAAATGGTATGTGCGGCTATCTGACAATCTGCAGAGTCTGACGCCAGTAATTTGGCGCAGATCTCCAAGACGGTGGGTACTAATGCATTCAGAACTTCGATATTGCCCGATTTGAAGGCAATCAGATTAATGAACGAGCAAGTGGTGAAGAGCAACTGGTTAGTATATGCCACTTTCTGCTCTATGACTTTGCTCAAATACTGGGTGTAGACCTTCAAAAAGTCCATGTCGCTGAAGAGCTTTATAATCGTAAGACTCGAGGGGGAACGATCAGTTCTGACAAAGTTGCTGAGTGCGTTGAACAAGGGTGGTAGCTTGACGATATTTAAAATGCGCTTGAAGACTGGAGTCTGGTAGTAGTCGATCGTGGAGAGCAACAAGCACTCCGCGTTGTGGACATGAATTTGAAAACGACGCACTAGCCATTCGGTGGCATGTAGCGTTGGCGTTAGGTGCCATTTGGACGATGCCAGTATCAGGTATAAGTTCACAGCGTGGTCCAAATCACGGATCTGATCCTTAGTCTGCACGTTCCTATCGATGGTAGCTGAAGAGGTTCCGAAAAGAGACTTTTGAAACACTGCAAATCTCGAGTCTACTTCTATCAATTCCTCCAACGAACTGATCGCATTCTCATAGATGAAGTCGAAATCTTGGGTTGCTGCAGTATTTGGGTTGTATATTAAAGAAGCTGAGTGAAGCTTTTGTCTCTTTTTCCGGTCAAAAGCTACAGTGGCGTTGTTAGCCGCTACTTGCGCTAATTGATCGCTCAAAGACATCCTTTAGACGGTGACTCTGTAACTTTTACTGGTGTTAGCGGTAGGGATGAGTTAGAGAGATGGAGCTCATCGCTAGAAAATTTTTTGTCAACTTAAAGATGGAGCTTAAGTAATTAGGATTTTGAGTAGAAGAACAACTGAAGGATTAAGAAGATGGACGGCTCGATGTCGCCGCCAAATATACCAATTGGCCATTGCCAAGTGAGAAACTGGCTTTATAGTGATGTTAGAAGGGATAAGGAACTATATGCAATCACTGCTACAATCGAGTTTTTTCCGACTCGTTTGCTTGTCGGTCTCCGGGTGCCAATTTTCAGTTAAGGTAGGGTTAAAAGCGAAATACATATATAAAACTGTATGAATATTTCTGATCGAGCCAAGCTTTATAAAGGCTCTTGACTTGACTATGTTATGCAAAATGCAGGGTTTTCACGCTCACAGAGTGAAAAGAGAGGTGGACTTTTTGCCAAATGGATAGACGAAAAGAGTCGAGGCGAACAATCCAACTGAAATACCAATGGACACCTGAATCATGGTAACACCGAAAGACATCGACCCAGACAAGTCGTTGACAACGGTTTCGCTGCTGCTGCTGCTATTGGTGATGGCATTGGCACTCTGAACACCTGCAAGTAAAGAACTCTGCGACGCCACACCGGATGGAACCTGGACGAAAATGCCAGGCAACATGGCAGAAACAGCGAGACCTTTCCAGATTCTCGAGTACAAGTTGCCTAGAATACCAATAACAAACGCACTGATGGAAGAGTTGAATTCTGTCGAGTTTTTGAAATGTTTCCCACAACCGAAGGTAACAGCGTAACCTGCACATGATATGAATGTCATGACGGGCAGTTGCGACCATCTCGCTTGGTTAATCAACGCTATACCGATGGAAAACGCGGGCACGAACAAGATTTTGAACTCAGTAGGGACATGTGGATCTTTGCAGGTTGTGTCATTGGTGGCATCCTTGTAAATCCATCCGAACAGGGCAGCACCTAGCGTGATACCGAACCCCAAGAAGAGAGAATAAATGATTGCGTAGAACATTCTCACGGACCCCGCAACCAAGTTTCTGCTTTGCAACTCCAAAGATCCACTCAAGATGATAAAACCTGGCAAAATCAAGGCAAGAGAACCTTGTACAGTGGACCCAAAACAAATATGACTTTTCGACGGACTGATGGATCCTAACGCTCTACCGCAAAAACTGACAACGATTGAAGCAGTCACCTCAAACACATTGGAATATAAACTCGACCTTTGTGAAACAATAAATTGCAAACATCCAACGCAGCACCCAATCACGAAAGATGTGGCCATGTTGATCCAGTCACCACCAAAAGCGAATGGTGTGACCATCGAAGAGCAGAACCCATACAGGAAGACACAGGCCCAGGGAGGGTATAGGTTTTTTTCCTTCATAATATTGTCAATTGCCATGTTTGCCTCTTCCGCACTCATCAAATCGTGAATCACTTGTTTGTAGACAGCGTGAACTTGGTGAAGCTTCCACAAGTTCAATCCCTGTGCGCATCTGACTAGTTGAACTTCGGAGGTTCTGGTGGTGGCATCGCCAAACGAGACGACCATGCAGCCCGGGACGTACAAAAATTGGCCATCAATTTCCAACACTCTTGAGGTCATCACCATATATTCTTCCAAACGATGTGTTGGAGCACCGTAAAGCATCAGAGCTTTGCACAAGCGCAAAATGAATCTCTGTCTCTGGAGTAGTGCCGCAATGTGGACGGTAATTCTAGCCTCTGCTGTTTGTTTGCGGCGCAGCTTGTTGGCTTGCTTGGCCACGTTTTTCAAGTTTTTCACTTTAGGCCTGGTCGCTTTGAAATTGGGCAACTTGCCGTTGGCGGGAAGGTTTTCTGAGCTTAAAAACTGAGACGCCTTGTCTTTCATACCGGAAAACGAGGGCGTATTAAAAGAGATCTTCTTTCCCTTTTTACCAGGCTGCCCAGATGCTACATCTGTGATTCCTGTGAGTGGGAGTGATTCGCCATCATAATAATCGATAGGTTCTGGCGTGGTGTCTAGAGAAACTTGGGAACGAGAAGCAGCATCGTCTTCGTTTTGGTATAATTTCAACAAAGATCCCAAAACACCTCCACGAACTCTAGTTGGTGGTGCAATGTACGAGTTATCTTCCATCAAAGGGTTGAAACCGTCAGCATCGTCATCCAAATCGTCGTAATGGCCGACTCTTGCGGCAAAAAACGAATCTTTACCAGATTGGACCATAGTTTCGCCGTCTGAAGGGTTATTCATTGTAACATCGGGTGTATCGAGAGCAGGATTGTAATTGTCACCGGAGCCGCTTGGAACAGCGAGGTTCTGAGTTGTAGAGGCACCATGTTGTTGAAGAATCTGCTGGGCAGCTTCGCTAACATCGACGCCATCCACAGGCTCTTCCAAGTTTTCTTGGCCCGCTACATGTTCTTCGTCAATGTGAGATTTTTGCGTGCTGGATCTTCGTAGACCTGGGGTCATACCACCACCTGTGTATTCTAAGAATTTGTTGAGAAAGCCGCGATGTTCGTCGTCTTCGTCGTCGTCTTTTACAGACCGCATGCCACTTGGCCGCGAATCATGAGAAGACCGGCGAGTGGAGGAACGACGAGCAGTAGATCTTCTACGGAAAAAGCGTTTGAAGTTGTCAACTTTGTCTTCGTCCGATGAGGACCCCTCACCGTCTTTATCTTCATCACCAGGCGAAGCTGGGTTTTTGAAAGGGTCTTGCGTCTCTGTAGTGGCGACGTGCGTGGGGGAGCTCTTATCTGAGTCCTTTGGGTCTATTTTTTCGTCGTCTGAGGAGGGGTATTGCAATTGTTGTGGCTTGTCGGAGTCTTGTTGAGCGGGGCGAGGAGCGGAGTCCGAGTTGACATGCTCCTCGGCGTCGCGGGCGCTGTTGGGGGCCCTTTCGGTGCTCTTGGGGTCTTCTGGGTTCTGTGTTTCCTCTTGACCACTTTCATTGTCCGAGAAGTCCACTGTGTCGCCGTTATCGACCTGGATAGTATCAAAGGCGTCTTCTTCGATATCTTGACGCCTGTTGGTGTGAGAAGCGGGACCACGCGCGAAAGAGGGCAGAGCACGCGAGGCTGGGCGGTCGTATGGGTCTGGACGGTCCTGATTATCGTCTGAATCGGAGTCTGAGGCTGCCGAAGCCCTATTGTTAGCGCCAGTGCGACTGCGAGACGACGAGCGGGGTCTCAAGAAGAGGAAACGCTCGTTGGAGCCTCTGTTTGATTTTCTGGCGCCGAGTCTAGGACGTTGTTCGGACATTTCGGGCAGTGAATGGGAGCTTTGAAAAGGGGCTTCTAGAGACTCGATTAGGTGCTGAAATGGTGAGAGCTTGTGGTGAGCTGTAGAGGTCCGTTTTCCGTGGCGATTTCGATAGAATCGCTACTTCAAAACGTAAAACGTAAAACAAAGTTCCGAATGCGTCCTGCACGTTCGAAACAGTAGTTTATAAGTCAACAAAAACCGGTATCTATGGCTTGGTTTTTCGGACAAAAGATTTAAAAACTTGCACTTGTTTTGTTGATGAGTTTATCTAGTATCAATAAAAGTTTCGATTTTTAGCTTGATTTAAGAAAACAATGATGTGTAGTGTGTGGTGGAAACCAAACCAAAACTAACAAATACCAAGCTCCTAGCGTACTTTTCTCAACAAAACGTTTGAAACAATGGAGAGAACTAGATCTGGACTATTTTGAACTGAACTTTTTGTTCTCTAGAAACTGTAAGATTCACTCTCAAAGGTTGTAAGAATCGCTCTCAAAGCTAAAAGATTCACTTTGAAATACTCTAAATAGGCGTTCTGGCTCGTGTGTTTGATCTGAAAATCAACCTCGAACCACTCAGTCTTTCGCCTTTACTTATATATCTACTAACTCATCATAAGCCCTGCCGCGAGATTCATGGTGGCTACGTTTAAATATAGCCAAGACAGACTAGACGTGTTTCAAGTTCTTTGCCATACTGATGAAGAACGTCATTGGCACGTGATACGAGAGCGGCGAGAAAGCGAGAGGATGGAACGTAGTAGACTCTTTGTTCGTGTGAAGACGCGAAACTAGCGTGGTCTTATTACCTGGCGTGGTAATACTTGGGTGTGTCTTTCTTTGGCTGATAGGCAAGTTGTGTTCACTGCCAGTTGTGTGTACACGGGTCATTTTTTGGTGTACTCGTGGCATTTTCGGTCTGTGTACTCGTGGTGATCTCATCGCGATAGTGTTTCTTTTTCTTTAAATTTTCCGCAAACTCTTGCTGTTGCTTTTCGTGGGAGACATTGGCGCAAAGAAAAAGAGAAAAAAAAGGAAGCCGGAGGTGAGCAAAGGTGTCAGTTTGGGTAATAGTGATATGTGTCACGTGGGGAAGCGTGATGGTGTCAGTTTGGATAAAAACGACATAATACATCACATGACCATCCGCCCTTCCTCCTTTCTTTTTTTTCCCATCTTTCAAAACACCGTTGTATGCAGTTCCTCTCGCTATATACTTTCTTTTCCCATAATCTGGTGATCCAACACCGATGAGCTGCGACATATGTTGAAACCCCCACCGATAGTATAAAAACAGCTAGCTGTAATCCGATCCACGAATCGGGATTATCTATCTACACACCAACACAACTCTTTACGAGAAATCTCTCAGGTCCACCAACATGATAAACGAATCGGCCAAGGACAAGCAAACGTGGAAACCTCTCAAGTCCACATCGGCCACGCCAGAGACACCGGCGGTGACACCTGCTACACCGACCACACCACCGTTCCACGGCCTGGAAAACAAACTTCTGCAATCGTGCAAACACGAGAACGCACTTCATCCGTGCTCGTCGCTCGAATCGCTCGAATCGCTACGATACACGCCAGAACCGGTGCATCCCACGCTTTCCGCGACTATCGGGTCCAAAAAATACATAAACAACGATTACTCGCCCTACGGCAGTCGATCCCAAAGTCCCGTCGCTACTCCGCACTCCTGCACCTCCAACACCTCGTTTTTGAAGCCTCGCAGACAATACACCGGATTCCAGATCTCGGGCTACAAGAGGAATCACGTGCACGTGGTCTTACAGACCGTCGATCTTCCCGTGAACGGGTCTGAGACCGCTGGTGCCCCACATTTGACAGGTTTCTTCACCATCCAGGGTCTCACGGCGCACCAGTCCGAAATTACCACTTTTTTCGAGGGCTTTGCTGCAACGGAAAACTCCGGATTCTTGTCCTCTTCCGTGCCCCACAATCTCAAAGACTTGAGGGCCAACGACACCATAGACATGGAGCACTGGCTTAATTTCCCCAGTTTCAAAGGCATGTGCTGCAACGACAAAACCGTGGCATCCACCATCCTCGACGGTTCCTACGTTCATTCCGATTACCTTCGCAAACGGTTCATCTACATGCGCTGGAAGGAACGGTTCTTGGTTCCAGACGCAGACCTGGACTCCGTGGAGGGCGCATCTTTCGAGGGCTATTACTACATCGTCCATGACCAGCTGACCGGCAACATTTTTGGCTTTTACTATCACAAAGACGCGGAACGGTTTCAGCGACTGGAGCTGGTGCCTGTAAAGGACTCGTACGGCGGAAGCTGCGGCTTCGAGTTCAACTAGGAACATGGAAAAGGTCGATCAGACCGGGCTGGTCCTGGAAAACGATGTTACACACACAAACTTTATAGAGCAAGACCACTAGACAGTAGTGGCAAAAACTAATCGCATAAATAGGATGTTTTAATCAAAGTACAATAACAGACTGCTGCGGCGTGGAACGCCAACGTCAGACACCAGCGATACTTGGCTGGAGCGTACTCGATAGACGCGAGTACTAAAGTACTCGGATCTCGAATAATCAATATATCGAAAATGTAACGAACCCAGATGGATAAATAAATAGACAAAAGTGTAACTCAGAAACCATAACCCCGCTGAACCAACCCTTTCTGTCCTGCTATTCGAGATGAACAATTGCAAAAGGCCCGACCTCATTGTCAAGTACGTCAAAGCGCATTATCTTTCTTTCCTAGTGCTCAAAACCCTCTTTTACTAACGACACGCAGCTACAAACACGTTCCAGCACCCAAATCGGCTGCTGCTGCTGCCAGTCAGGGAATCTTGGCCCAATCGATGCCCATGGCTGCGATGTTTATGAAAAACAAGTTTTTGGCCTGGTTTGCCCTGCTAAGCACCGTTCACTACGCCTTGAACGGCCAAGGCGAGGAGAGCGCTGCGGAACAATCGCCTTTGCTCAAGATCATGATGTCAGGGGTGTCCCTTGCTGTGTGTTATATGAACGTTGTGTTCCCTCAGCCAGGTCCTGCCGACAAAAAGGCGTAATTCCAGCCGTGGCGAAACGCCTGCGCTTCGGGAGACGTCCACTGCCCGAAAACTTATGAAAGATTGTTATGTACAGAAATAAAACCAAATAGAGAATTTTGGAGCGTGAAATTGCATGTGTGAGTTTTTTGCTTGCCTCTCGTAGCCCGTCATTTAGAACTGCATCAGCTCTCACCTGAGTCTCAAGCCATGCAACGCCTTTTGACGTAAAACCAAAATCAAAAAAGAGATTTCCAGCAACAGCAGATCCAATCCTGGTGGACAAACTTCAAGAAAGCTTCGGCTCTCCAGCTCAAACTAGGCTAAACCAGCCCAAAATCCACATGTTCATAAATCTGTCATTTCTACCAATTCTGTCATCTCTTCACCAGACTCAGGTTTATTTAGGTCCGCCGATAAAATCCCGGCATACTTAATGAGCGGACTTTATCATGGAGGAATGATTCCAAACATCTCAGCATCAAAAATCGTCAGCAGTTGCTTCTACAAAGAGCCAAAACTTAAACTGGTCAAACCGAGACCGACTATCCGTTCTTAGCTTCAACGTCTTGTACTGCTAACTGGCGCCTTTCAATAAGATTCCCTAATACTTCTTTCAATTTGCTCATCTAGAGAGCATTTCATCCCGTTTTGTATCTTCAACCATGGTTGCCCGTTTATGCCGAGTTTTGCCTTGCAAAAACTCGCTAATGAGAAGATACGCTAGCCAAAGCACTGGGTCGGGCTCAGAATCTCTCCAGGAGCCTTCCTGGCCCAAAAATAGCCATCCCACTCCTTACGAAGTGTTTGGTATTCCCCCAGGACAAGTAGACGCCCGGACGTTGAAGAAAAGGTACCATGCAATGGCGAAAATGTACCATCCAGATATCGCCAGCGGCGTCAACGTGCTGCAGGACAGCGCATCCAAAAGTCACCACAGCTACCAAATCGACGAGTCGACGATTTTGTCCACTCAGGACCGGCAGAGCCGTTTCCAAGTGGTGAGCGAGGCTTACGAACTTTTGAGGGATTCACGCAAGAAAAGCTCTTACGATCGTTTTAGAACTGGCTGGATGTACGCGCCTGCCTCCGTCAGAAACGCAGCATACTCTTCAGCTGCAGCTACAGCCCACGGCTACCACAACAACCACAACTACGAATACTGGAACGCTGGAACCTGGGAAGACGTGAATAGGATGAACGATTCCAACCCGGACAAAAAACTGTCGATGTGGGTGGTAGTTGCGTGGATGTGCGGGCTGTTGGTGTGTGTGCAGTGCACGGCTTTGCTGACGCGCATCGAGGAAACCCTCACCAAAACCCACTTCACACACGACGAGACCGAGCATGACCTACTACAGGCCTACGTGAACTACGGTCTCGATACCGACAAATGGTCGAGACTAAGACGATTTTTGTGGTTTAGAACCTATGGAATATATCGGTCCAAGGACGATCTTGACAGAGAGGCACAGAAAAACGAAAAGATTGTGCAAGAGCTCAGGTGTAAGGAAGCCCGCAGTCGCTAATCGTCAAGTGATGAGCCGTCCCACCGAAAATAATGGAAATTTAAGGATTGCAATTGGAAAGCATCCTTCTTAGTTTTATTTACATAAATCGCTTGAATTTGATGACCTTATGATTATAAAATCAGCTTTAAACTACGCAATCCAGAGTATTTGAAGATGACACCTTAACTGGAGTCCTTACAAATTAGAGCTTATATAGTGTCATACAGATATATATTTATCACACTATACGTAGGAACCACTTAGGCTTCGACTGATTTAGATCGCCTATCTAGCGATCTCTCGATAACTTCCACCGAACAGAAAGCACTTCAGCTATACAATCAACCAAAGCTCCTGACAAGACTATCACTGCATTGCTTACCACAGATGGACTTCTTGAAACCTGAGACTGTCTTAGACTTGAAAAACATCCGCGATGAATTGGTGAGAATGGAAGATACCATTATCTTTAAATTCATCGAGAGATCGCATTTCCCAACCTGCCCAGCAGTATACAGAGAAGGTGACGCCAACCTTCGTATTCCCGAGTTTGAAGGCAGTTTTTTGGATTGGGCCTTGACACGCACTGAAATGACACAATCACAATTGAGAAGATTCGAGTCGCCAGACGAAACGCCCTTTTTCCCTGACCAGATCTTGAAGCCAATTCTCCCCAGCGTACAGTATCCCAGAGTGTTAGCATCTTACTCGCCAGAGATCAATATCAATGGCGAGATCAAAGACGTCTACATCAACCAAATAACCAAGCTTATCTCAAAGTACGACGGGGAGAGCTGGGAGAACCTGGGATCGGTGGCTACCATCGATATCGAGTGTTTACAGAGTCTTAGCAGAAGAATTCACTTTGGGAAATTCGTTGCTGAGGCCAAGTTTCAGGCCGACCGTCCCCTGTACACGAAAATGATCCGCGAAAGGGATATCGAGGGAATCTATGAAAACATCACCAACAGTGCTGTGGAAGAGAAGATCTTAAAAAGGCTGTGCGTTAAAGCCGAGGTCTATGGAGTGGATCCCACAAACAAAGAGGGGCAGCGGAAGATCACGCCCACGTACTTGGTAAAGATTTACAGAGACCTGGTGATTCCTTTGACCAAGAAGGTCGAAGTGGACTACCTACTCCGTAGACTAGAATGCGAATAGGCAAATGCTTGTAGTGGATGTGTCGATAGAGTAATAATATATGAGAATTTTGAAACGGCTGCGGTGCGTAAGAGATCATCTACCCCAAAGTTCGCATGGCTAGTTCGAATGTTGCAAAAGTAGCAGCGTTTGCAGGAGCGGCTCTCATCATTGTGGGACCAAAACCCTTGAAGAAAGCTTTCCAGCCATATTTTGCATAGACATTTCTGGTGACTCCTAGCGTGGTCTTGCCGTGTACTTGCTGACTGATCTTGTCTGTTTGCATGATCGATTTGATCACATCAAGTGGATACACCATCAACCACAGAGCTGTACCTGACAGAGCTCCATAACAGCATAGCTTCCAGGCGGGAATGTCGGACCGTGAGACACCCTTCTGCACCTGATTGGAGACTAGGGCCTCATAAGTTAGAAAATATGTACCACAGCCATGAGCTTCTCTTAATAAAG
Source organism: Lachancea meyersii CBS 8951 (assembly GCA_900074715.1). Taxonomy (NCBI): domain Eukaryota; kingdom Fungi; phylum Ascomycota; class Saccharomycetes; order Saccharomycetales; family Saccharomycetaceae; genus Lachancea; species Lachancea meyersii. The sequence goes on along the minus strand of LT598484.1, from coordinate 1,892,014 downwards.
TCGGTGTGAGTCCACGCATTAAGGCCTTGCCCTTGACGAGTTTTTTGATGCAGTCCAGAGGACCGCTGAACTCAACAGCTGCGCCTGAGCCGGTCTGAGTTTGTAGCCTGATTCTTACGTGCTCTATGGGCGATGCTAGAAATGCGTTGGCGATACCACCAACGAAACCGCAGGTGTAGTACTGTGGAAGCGAGAGCAGACCACTAGGATTGGGGTTGTCGCCTCTGAAAAAACGTTTCATTGCCTCGTTGACGCCGAATTGACACGAGACGCAAGCACCCACACCGATCAAAGGCGTGAGAGTTCCCTTGTAGAAGCCTCGCAGACCCTCTTTCGACACCAGATTTTTGACGACTTCCACCGCCGAAGTAGGCGTTGATGAAGTCTGCAAACGGACTTTGGTGGTATCAAAAGGCTGGCCTACCAGTACTTGGGCAATTCCTCCTGCAGTTCCCGCAGCCAAATCTTTAGCTACTCTGGCAGGGTCTTTAGCACTCTTGTAGTCATCGATGAGCTGTACGGGAGCAATTTCGTCCGACATTTTTTGGTTTTTTTTACAGAGCTCAAATTGTTAAGTCAGACTACTCGAATGAAATGGCACGATAGACCAGGAATGGTCACTGTGCCCTGTTAAGTATCAAAAACACTACATCTCATCGCTTCTAATTCTTGAAGTCATCACCATGAGCATTTTCCACTGGGAGTAATATAAATATACCATGATTCTGACAGCGATAACAGTACACGTGATCGAAAGTTTCACGAACGAGTCAAATTCTGAGAAACTATCATCGAGCCACCTGGTTTCATCGCCTCGATTACGACTTGAGGACGTTGGTGATGTGCGATTTATTATTGGGAGAGTTTGAGAATCGGGTGACGAAATTGAGAGATTTCAGTGTGAGTTTTTGGCGTTTTTAATTTGGTCCTAAGTGGCTACATAGAATGTCATTTAGCGTCGAAATTCCGAGATTTACTGAGTACTGCTGAGCACAACATCGATATAGGGACTGTGAATCTTTATTTAAATATAACGCCGAGTTTAGCTCAGTAGAGCGATTACACGTGACTAAACGACAGCGTCATTTTAAATTCATCACATATTGGCTAAAATCGAACAAGGTGTAACAGTTTTGAGTGTAGTTGGCTACGCCCGAAAGGTAGCACAATTCCAAGGCCTCGAAAGCAATCTCGAGCCTAGTTTTCCAGATAAAATCCGCACGTTGTACTCAGTTTATGTGCAAAAGGAATTAGTTCGGGCAATCTCGATTCACGATCGGCAATTATAGATGACAACCTTTGCTCGAATAATCGACGACAGTTGTTTCCATTAAAGAAAAATAGATTTTTAAATTAAGAGCGCCTGACAGCATAAGCCTTGACAAAAAAACGGTCAAAGCGTCTGGCTTTGGTTAACCAGATAAATGAAACATCAATTCACTCTTATAAAGGCAATCGGAGACTGAGTACTGTGTGTGTAAACATAAGTGAGAGTAATTTTCTAAAAAACGACTTTTCTCCCGATACGATAGCACAACATCATTACACATCAGCTTAGGAGACTCTCTCACTGTTGATCGTGTAATTTTATCCATCATTCTGCTGATTGCCAGCTTTCGCGTCAAATCCTGTGCGTGTGTAGGTAGCCGGTTACGTGTTGGCAGTCCCTCACATAAACCAATATATATATATATATCTCGCTTACAGCGAATTCTGGTGGGACGACACATCACTTTATGGGATCAGAACAGATAGTTTGGCTCGGTCCAACTGCACACACGACCATTTGTCTATTTCGGAAGCAATTGCGAAATGTGCAGTTTTCTGTAACTCCCATATCCCCAATTGATTTTCTTCGACAAGCGTGATTTTATGTGGGTCTTGAAGCTTTATAGAAGGCTTTTGAATTGGTCTAGTCCCACTGATATTCTCTCCAAAGCGATGTGACAGAGTTCTTCGACTGGTGCCCAGCCTTTCGGCGTCTTAGAGTGTCAGAAGTACTCTTCGAGCTGTTCACGTGACTGATCGGATTATTGGTATTTCAACACACCTGGCTTCGAATTGCCATATATATCCTTTGCACATTCCATCAGCTAACATCATCGTCGACCTAGTATGTTTCTAAGAAGCGTCGCGAAGCAATCGATCAGAACCATGTCCTCTTTGACTCCAGTTGCCACCAAGCTGTCGCCACCCGCTGCGGCGTCTTACTCGCAAGCCATGAAAGTCAACAACATGATCTTTGTGTCTGGCCAAATCCCTTACACTGCTGAAAACAAGCCTGTGGAGGGCTCTATTGCCGACAAGGCCGAGCAAGTGATCCAGAACGTCAGCAACATTTTGAAGGAGGCCAACTCGGGCTTAAACAAGGTCGTCAAGGTCAACGTTTTCTTGGCCGACATTAAGGACTTTGCCGAGTTCAACGTTGTGTACGCCAAGTACTTCCACGAGCACAAGCCTGCCAGATCCTGTGTTGCGGTTGCTGCCTTGCCATTGAACGTTGACTTGGAAATGGAGGTCATTGCCGTGGAGAAGGACTAAACAACGGCCAGGTTGGGATCACTAATCGACCGACCTACCAGTCGCTCTGGAATACGTACGTAAAGTATATGTTAATAGAGCTCGAAGGTTTTGCAACTACGCTGTGAAACTCTTTAACTTCTGTATATCTATCATATCGAGACAATGGAAGAGGCCCTAACATGTCTCATTTGCGCGGCATTGCATGGCATACAGTACTTGATTTTAGAGCAGGCGTCACTAGCTCTCTGCTCTCTGATTTGGAAACGTTCCACCCTCGTTGTTAGTCCCCAACTGCTTTTACGATCGTGGCCATAGCCACAATCGAGTTTTCACCTTAAAGACAGGGCGAGCAGAGTAGGTCCATGTTATGTTTACCTGTCACTGCTTGAAAAAACCGAGCTCTGTGAATAAGGTATGACTGTTATTTTGCGGTGTCTGGGTTTTCTCAAAACTCTGTCAAAGAAATACAAGAAATTTTCGATGAAATAAAAAAACTAGCCAACTTAAGAGTCCTCACAGTCAAACAGTGCAGCCTAGCGCCCAGGCTCGATCCGAGCCTAGGATTGTCCCCCTAGCCCAACTCTGCCAAACCCAGGCCCTGCCTAGCAGCCCAGTGGTCTTCTGCCTAGCTCCACTGGCGCTCCGCCTAAGTTTTGGCCGGCTCCCACGCAAAATTGTCGCAAAGACTCCTATAATCAGTCACCTGATCATAATTTAGCGGCTTTTGAATCGTGAATGACGAGAATGGTAGATCTCTTAACACGAAAGCTCTCTAACCATTGGGTGCTAGCAGCTGAAAAATTTTGAAACTATTACTCTCTCATCTAGTGAAAACTTAGCTTTTGGGACACCTCTTACAGCAGCAGCAGGAGAACTCACAAACCAAAGATGGTCCAACGTGTTACTTACAGAAGAAGAAATCCATGTATGTTAAGGACGAGAGATTCCTCGGGAGCGTTGGCCGCGTCCAGCGAGTGGTGGTTTATATGACAACTTTTCAAAGCCAGAAACTGGGCAAGAGGAACTGAAATGCTATTTACCGAGGACATGTCGAATTCGAGGAGACCAGAGATTGTTGAAATTGCACTTTTGAGTAAGATCGCAAGTACTTGGGGAAGTTACGATTTTTCGAATCTCTCTCTGTGCGTGTGTGTGCACGTCTTTCCTTTGGTAATGACTTTCCAGTCCAGGAATTTGACCAGAAAAGTTGAAAAATAATCGTCGACTCGCCGCGCAATGGCCACTTGAAATGCCCCAAATTTTCCCCCAATATTCTCAGTTTTACTAACTTTTACCAGACAACACCCGTTCCAACAAGATCAAGGTCGTTAAGACCCCAGGTGGTGTTTTGCGTGCTCAACACACCAAGAAGTTGGCTACCAGACCTAAGTGTGGTGACACCGGTGTCCCATTGCAGGGTATCTCTACTTTGAGACCAAGACAGTACGCTACCGTCTCCAAGACCAGCAAGACCGTTTCCAGAGCCTACGGTGGTGTTCTTTGCGCCAACGCCGTCAAGGAGAGAATCGTCAGAGCTTTCTTGATTGAGGAACAGAAGATCGTCAAGAAGGTTGTCAAGGAGCAAGCCGAGTCCGCCAAGCAAACCGGTAACAAGAAATCCAAGAACAGCAAGAAGAACTAATCTGTATAACTTGTAAGTGTTAAAGTTTTTAAAGTCACCTAGGTTAGAAGAAGAAATTTTGAGGTCCGCGTGTAGCGTTGGAGCTGATGGGACACACAACTGCAGTACACTGTGCTGTGATGTGCTTTGCTGCAGTTGTTAGTAGCCTGGAGGCCAAGTATGGTCACGTGCTGGAAACATTGATGTTTCCATGCTCTTCAATATCGATATCTGGATGATGAACATTGTAGCACCGGCATCTTTGTCTCGAAAGCATTTACTTCTCATCTATTACGCAAGCCACTTTACGCGATGAGTCGAGCAAGTAAGATCACTCTAGGTTTGTCGTGTTTGGCAACTGCAGTGACGGTTGTCGGAGTGCATTATGTGCAAGAACTGGAGAGAGACACTCTGCATCAAGGTCCCATTAAGGACGCGAAGCGAATGGCAGAGAGAAAGGCTGCTTTAGACCCAGAGAAGCAGAGGAAACAAATGTTTAACAAGAGCGAGCACGAAATGCAGCAAGAACTGCGCAAAAAATACGAGTCAATGCAACCGTTGTCGGGCGAGATTTTGACCACTAACGGCAATGAGGTAAAGTAAGAGTAGTGCCCACTTCGAGTCGCGGTCTTTGCGACCAAGGTGACCAGTCTACTCTTATCTGATCATCTCTACAAGGACACTCAAGCATCACCTAAATAGCATTTGTCGCACAGGATCCGTTCAGGGCTTTAGAATCACAATTCCAGAGAGTCTTTCATCACAGCGTAAATGATCCTTGCTCGTCACGGAGTTTTATCGGACCAGGGGTTTTCTGAACCCTTTTTGATAGACCTCGACCTAAAAATTGGCCCTGACGCGACGCATTTGTGATTTGAGGTTTCATATCCTACTGAAGACTCCTGAATCGTGGTGTTCTACCACCGGAGGGTTTTTGAGAGGCTTCAAAGCTCGCCCAATTAGCTAGAAAAACCTCATTAGCCCAGAAACCCAACCTTACTTTCCCGCGAAAAATACCAAAAACCCAGCAAAATTTCTCGGACCATGATCACTAGTTTTCCAACTACTTCAAAGCCCAGGAACCTCATTGTTCAAGACTCCTGAACTGTCAATCAATCCTGTCACTACATGTATATAGTTCAAATCATTCATCACTTCGTACTAAAAACGATTTTTAATCAATTCCAAGGGACATGAAGGGCCTAACCTTCTTGCAAAGGTTCGATCACTTCACACATTTCGCTAAGGAACCGACTGCCACGATCCAAACAAGGTTTAATAAGGATTTCTGCTTGCTCGAGGGGGTTCTTTCTGTGATTTCTACAACCTTTGATGGCCCAAAGAGCTACATTTTTGGAGCATGTCTCTGACCATAACAACAATGCAAGTCAGCGGTCCCGACCCGTGCTGATTCCTCGACAAATCTCTTCATTTCACGTGGAAGGACCCACGAGCGTCACGGAGGAGACCTTCAGTAGCTCCCACTCGTCAGAGTCTTATATCCCAGCTGATGAACATTCGCTTTCGACGCAGAGCTCGCAGCTTAGCGACCGACAGCATGTCTACCAGCCAAACCAGCAGCACACTGATCCAGAATCCAGCTTCAGGGTTGGCTCGAACATCTCGCAGCTCTCTGGAATCGTGGGTGGCTCGGCGCACGGTGTGTCTCAACGGAAGCGTCCGTCGTTTGCTCGAGGAGGAAGCTCGTACTCTCGAGGTTCGTTTGTGGGCAAAAATGGCAGCTTTATTTCAACATCACTGGGAGACGACATTCATCACACGGTTGTGACGGAGCCCTCTACGAGTTACGAGCCCGGGGCGTTCTCAAAAGTCGTCCCTGCAACAGAATTCGACGAAGACCTAGCGGAGCCGGACGCAACTGTTGAAGATCTACGAGACACCAATTCTGCCCCATCTGATAGAGAGACCACAGTAATGCACTCTGTACCGAAAAACAAACCTTCCTCACCGCATGACAAACCTCAAAGGTCCAGATATTTCCAGGAGATTGCTCAAAAAGATGACTTTTTGCAGCAATACTCGCCCTTTCACAACACACCGACGTCAGTATCAAGCTCTTATGGCACCAACAAGAGCGTTAATTACATGATGCAGAAACGGCAAGCAGATGAGATTGCAGCGGAACCTAAGCTTTCAGAAGATCCCGAACTAATAGAAATTGCCAATTTCCCCACGGATCGGCTTCTGGATATGTTGACCGCCTTGCTGGATAAGATCGTCCAATCTAATGATTTATTGCACCAAGATCGGTCTCCTAACGGAAGGCAACCGGAGCCCCAAGAAGAGGTACACACTCGCACGTATAGCATGGGAACAGGAATGTCTGCGGAGCTTTTGAGCTTTCGCGGGAAGCATGTACCAGCCATAACATTAAAACAGTATTTTCAACGAATACAGAAATATTGTCCAACGACTAATGACGTTTTCTTGTCGTTATTGGTATATTTTGATAGAATAGCCAAAGCTTGCAATAATGGGAAGGATCAATTGTTTGTGATGGATTCGTTGAACATTCATCGACTAATCATATCCGCGGTCACGGTTAGCACCAAGTTTTTCAGCGATTTTTTCTACAGTAATTCCAGGTATGCGCGTGTTGGGGGGATTTCGCTAAAGGAGCTCAATTATTTAGAGCTTCAGTTTTTGATTTTGTGTGACTTTGAGTTGATTATAAGCGTTGAAGAATTACAGAAATATGGAGTTTTGTTGCGAGACTTTTGGCAAAGAGAGGAGGGAGAAGCTGATCCTTCGCTTGTATTATAGGTAAATTGAGCAATGGCGTGTAGTAAAGCATTTAATTAATAGCATATATAGGTGGAAAACCTAACACGGGTGATTACAGTGAAGAGGTCGTAAACGTGGATGCATGAACCGGTGGAAAGAGAGGCTGGAAAAAGATGGGCGGTGGAGGTGGAGTGAAAATTCCTCGGACCCTGAAGTGAGACTCTGAGATCATTGGATGAGCTGTGGAACAGTATCTTTCGGTCCATTGTTTTTGTGGTAAGTCTACACAAACACCTCGAATAATTTGTTAGTCATATGCACTAGTAGAATGGCAATGTCTTCCTGTTATGCCTATTTCTCAGCTGGAGTGTGATATTTCATTTCGAAGTTTATTGACATAGTTGTAGCTCGAGTCCTAAAATTAGGATCATAACAAAGATTACTTCCAAAATTCGCTGGCTTCAAATAGATTGCCTGCTTATACAAGAATGGCGGAAACACAATAGTAGAATCCCCGGTGGGAAGCGGGGCTGAGATTTCCAGCCAGTAAAGAAACTCGCAGTTAAAGACCTTTACAACCTGCATTGATCATCTTTCATTATGCGCGGTAAGATGTGAAGGTTAGTTGAAAGATGAAAGATAACGTGTGTAGCTGCTGGGTTGGAGAGCACGTAGACTTTGTAGAACTCTGAATTATCAAGTCTCAAATGAAGGATAATAATGTCAGATGGAAAGGACGCAGTTGTTTGTTGAAAGAAGACCAACACATCGCTTTGGTTAACGTCATCTGAGAACCCTGAAAGTTTAGTCTACATATCATGTGACTGAACGACAGATGACAATGGCTAATTTAAAATAAAGGTCAGAATGCCGAGATTTGACGGTCATATCAGTCGAGTTTCCATTTTGAGAGCACTCGGTCAGGAAATGAGGAAGCATTTGATTCACCAGTAGAGAAGGAGGGGGCGGGGGGGGCAGAAATTGAAAAGCTGTGGTTTGCCGCAAGTTTGGGCATCGCACAACATGTGAATGTGCGAGTCTCGCGGCCATTGGTTAGCAAGAGCACGCCTCACGTAAAAGACTGGCTCACCGGTTTGAAATGGATATGGACAAAGAAGGGAATGACGTATAGAAGCCTCTGAGCTTATTTATTTTGATTTTTGGTTGGCAGCTGTCACGTGATTCAGCCGTGTATTGAGTCCCTCCTGTGATGGGAGATCCATGAGTACTTTCCGGAAATCACGAGCCCATTAGAGTTCGGCACGAAACAAGAAATATATATATCTCAAAGTTAACGCGTTCAATGAAAACATGAATTAAGCTCAGGAGGAAGCAATCGGTGCCTTAGGGTCTACTTCAATTTCAGAGCTCGGCGGCTATGCTTCTTGCTGGTAGTGTATAAGAATGGGTGGAGACTCGTTTACGTGGCAAAGCTTGTAAAGAGGTGTCTGTCGAAATGAATCTTGATATGAACGCACGACAGACCAAAAGCTCGTCTGAGCGCCATTACAACTACAACGGCCAGATCCGTAAAATCACGGCCGTGCCTGGACCTACCAGAAGAAAAGCTCATGAACAAGCCACCGACGTGTGCATGCCAGCCCAAAACCTCGTCCTGCGTGCGACGTTGAAGCATGGTGAGTTTATAAAGATCATCAGTAAGTGCAAACCGATACGTCCTCTCTCTCAGCCTCACGCTGACACATCCAGATGCGACTTTCGCCGCGGAGAAGTCAAGATTTCAGCCTCGATGAGAACGGAGGCGCTCTCGGAGTCAAAAAAAGGTGCCTGGTAAGCCGAGCGTAAGCACCTAGGTGTTTCTTATCACGTTCAAAACGACCACACATCTGCTTACATAAGCACACAGTGTAAACGCTCCTGGCACCGCACAAAAGCTACGATGACTAAGCATTACCATCATTGTTAATTAATGTTATCTCGGCGTCTAAGTGGGATGGGCTCCCAATGGCTCCGAACTCGGCCGTGAGTGCTCCCGTTACTCCCCGCTCGAGTCAACCTCGCTCCCACGCCTTTGCACACTCCCTTCTCGTATGTGACACGTGGTGGTTCCTTCGCTATTGTTCTTCGCTCATCTTGGGTTCCTCTCACTCTCTCTCCGCGGAAAATAACAAACACACATAAAAACAAACAAAAAAAGCCAAGGCACTACGTACGACGCTCCGCCTCTCGCGCGGAACGCGTGCGCGCGTTCCGCGGAAAGGCTACTTTTTGTTCTGCTTTTTACGGCCGAAACCACTCCACGGCATTTTCCACGGCGCCACTCTCACCTGTCTCGCTGTGGTCCTCCGGCCGAGCTGGTTGTTCCACGGAACAACCACCCACAGATAATCCGGTTGCTTATGAATGGGCCTCGTGAGTAGGCCTGGTGAGTGGCGGCCCTTCATATATAAGGTGAGCAACCAGATCAGCAGTGATGAGGAAGGGGGAGGAAGAGGGGGGGAACAAGAAAAGACCTGTTCTGTACAGCATATATCAGTAGCGACAGCACCACACACACACACACCCATCCGTTTGCCAGTCTCGCCACCAGAGAGAAAAAGACTGACGAACCCTCAGACTGCAGTTGTTTCAAGTCTCTCAAGCTTTTGGTTTTTTTGGCGTTGAAGTTCTGGTAACAGCTAAGCTATATAGCATCCTTCGGTCGATTCCCAATTACCAGAGTCTGCTCCCTGCCGCTGCTATCACACAACACAACACAACAAAGAAAAGAAATCCACCAAACGACACAAAAACAACCATGTCGCTCGGCACGACACATCTCCCCGAGGCCCTAGCCGCCAACCACGAGGCCGCAGCCGCCACCTCCAACAACAGCGAGCCGGACTCCTTCCACCCAGAGTACCGCGGCTTCGAGGACCAGGCGCAGGACCACGTGCGCAATCTCGCACGCACGCTCACCAACGCGTCTGCGCCCGGCTCCGTCGCCTCCATGTCCCCCATCAACCCGGTCTTCTCCACCCCTGACGCCCCACACTACGACGCGCGCCTGGACCCGAACTCGGACGAGTTCTCGTCCGCGTTCTGGGTCCACAACGTCAGCCAGCTCGTTGCACGTGACCCCGACCACTACAAGCCCTATTCGCTAGGCTGCAGCTGGCGCAACCTGCGGGCGTACGGGAACGCCACTGACGTGGCGTACCAGTCCACCGTGGCCAACTTGCCCTTGCAATTGGCCGAAACCGTGCTGCGTATGGCGCGCAAAGCGCGTCCAGAAGACACTTTCGACATTCTGAAGCCCATGGACGGTCTCGTCAAGCCCCGTGAGCTGCTGGTGGTGCTGGGCCGGCCCGGCTCCGGCTGTTCCACACTGCTGAAAACCGTGTCGGCCAACACCCACGGTTTCCACGTAGACCCGAAGTCCCAGATCTCGTACGATGGTCTCACGCCCAAGGACGTGGCCCGCCACTACCGAGGCGAGGTCGTGTACAATGCCGAGTCCGACGTGCATTTCCCGCATTTGACCGTGTTCGACACCCTTAAGACCGTGGCGCGGCTGTCGTGTCCTTCCAACCGGATCCACGGCGTCGACCGTGAGACTTTCAGCACGCACATCACGGAAGTCGCCATGGCAACGTACGGTCTGTCACATACGCGTAACACAAAAGTCGGCAACGAACTGGTGCGAGGCGTTTCGGGCGGTGAGCGTAAGCGTGTGTCCATCGCTGAAGTGTCGATTTGCGGGTCCAAGTTCCAGTGTTGGGACAACGCCACGCGTGGGTTGGACTCGGCCACCGCACTGGAGTTCATTCGCGCGTTGCGCACCGAGGCCAAACTCACGCATAGTGCCGCCGTGATCGCCATCTACCAGTGTTCCCAGGACGCGTACGACCTCTTCGACAAAGTCTCGGTCCTGCACGAGGGCTACCAGATCTACTTTGGTCCGGCCAACCAGGCCAAGCAATATTTCGAAACCATGGGTTACGTGTGTCCGTCGCGCCAGACCACTGCGGACTTTCTAACCGCCGTCACAAACCCGGCCGAACGGATCGTCCGGGAGGGCTGCCGCCCTCCCGCGACCGCGGTCGAAATGGAGAAGTACTGGAAACAGTCTCCGGACTACAAGCGTCTCCTGGGCGAGATCGACGAGTACGCCGCCCACGAACAGGCCGACAACATGCGCAATCTGGCTGAAAACCACGTCGCCAAGCAATCGCGTCGTGCCAGACCCAAATCTCCTTACACCGTCAGTTACGGGCTACAGGTCAAGTATCTCTTGATTAGAAACATGCAGAGAATCCGCAGTAATATGGGGGTCACCGTGTTCCAAGTGATCGGTAACGGATCCATGGCTTTTATCCTGGGTTCCATGTTCTACAAAGTGCTCAAACACGACACCACAGAAGGGTTTTATTCGCGTGCCGGTGCACTGTTTTTCGCCGTGCTGTTCAACGCATTCTCGTGTTTGCTGGAGATTTTCGCTCTGTACGAGGCGCGTCCAGTGTCCGAAAAACACAAACGGTACTCGCTGTACCATCCTTCTGCGGACGCCATGGCGTCCGTGATCTCCGAAGTGCCCGCCAAGCTGTTGACTTCGGTCTCGTTCAATTTGGCCCTATATTTCCTGTGCAACTTCAAACGTGAAGCTGGCGCGTTTTTCTTCTACTTCTTAATGACCATGGTAGCCACGTTTTTGATGTCGCACATTTTCAGATGTCTGGGTGCCTCGACCAAGACCTACGCCGAGTCCATGGTGCCCGCGTCCGTGTTGCTATTGGCGTTGTCGATCTACACCGGGTTTGCCATCCCCAAGACCAAGATTTTGGGGTGGTCCAAATGGATCTGGTACATCAACCCGCTATCGTACGTGTTTGAATCTTTAATGGTTAACGAATTCCACGACCGTCGTTTTGATTGCTCCGCTTACATCCCTACGGGTCCCGCGTATGAGTCGATTTCCGGCACTGAGCGTGTGTGTTCTGCCGTGGGTGCTGTACCGGGGCAAGACTATGTCAACGGTGAAACCTACATCAACGTGGCGTACGGCTACTACCATTCTCACAAATGGCGTGGTTTGGGTATCGGATTGGCGTATGCAATTGTGTTTTTGGGTGTTTACCTCGCCGTCACGGAGTTCAACGAGAGCGCTAAACAACGTGGTGAAATCTTGGTTTTCCCCCAGGCCATTATGCGCCGCATGAAAAAGCAACGCCACCGCAGCGAGAAGAACAATGGCGGCGGTGCCCGCGGCTCAGAAACGACCGGAGGAGGAGGAGGAGGAGGCTCCGCTGCAGATCTCGAGAGCTCTGCAGGCGTTGTCCCTGTCAACGAGAAAAAGCTGCTCGAGGACAGCACCGACTCGGCCAATTCTACCAACTCCTCCATGGGCGAAGCCGGTCTAACGCAATCCGAAGCCATCTACCATTGGCGTAATGTGTGCTTTGACGTGCCCATCAAGAAGGAAACTCGTCGTATCCTGGACCATGTGGATGGCTGGGTCAAGCCCGGCACTTTGACCGCTCTTATGGGTGCTTCCGGTGCTGGTAAAACCACTTTGCTCGACTGTCTTGCCTCTCGTGTCACCACTGGTGTCATCACTGGTGACATGTTCATCAACGGGTTTTTGCGGGACTCGTCCTTTGCGCGTTCCATTGGTTACTGTCAACAACAAGATTTGCATTTGGAAACCTCAACTGTCCGTGAATCGCTTCGTTTCTCCGCCTACCTACGTCAACCTTCCCACATCTCTAAACAAGAAAAAGATCGTTACGTTGAGGAAGTGATCCGCATTTTGGAAATGCTCCCTTACGCTGACGCCGTGGTCGGTGTCGCCGGTGAAGGTCTTAACGTCGAACAACGTAAGCGTTTGACCATCGGTGTCGAACTCGCCGCTAAGCCTAAGCTACTATTGTTTTTGGATGAGCCCACGTCCGGTTTGGACTCCCAAACCGCTTGGTCCATTTGCCAGCTCATGCGTAAACTTGCCAACCACGGTCAGGCCATTTTGTGTACTATTCACCAACCTTCCGCTCTACTAATGCAAGAATTTGACCGTTTGTTGTTCTTGCAACGTGGTGGTAAGACTGTGTACTTTGGTGACTTGGGTCCTGGCTGCCAAACCATGATCGACTATTTTGAAAGCCATGGTGCACACAAGTGTCCCGACGGTGCCAACCCTGCTGAATGGATGCTTGAAGTCATAGGTGCTGCTCCCGGCACTCACGCCTCTCAAAACTACCACGACGTGTGGCGCAACTCTGACGAGTACCGCGCCGTGCAAGAAGAATTGGAATGGATGGAAAGAGAATTGCCCAAGAAGCCAATCGACACCAGTAACGAACAATCCGAGTTTTCCACCTCGCTATTCTACCAGTACTGTCTTGTCACCAAGCGTCTACTGGAGCAGTACTGGCGTACCCCTTCGTACTTGTGGTCCAAGATCGGTCTAACCATCATTTCCCAGATTTTTATTGGTTTCACTTTCTTCAAAGCGGACAGTTCCATGCAAGGTTTGCAAAACCAGATGTTGTCGATATTCATGTTCACAGTTATTTTCAACCCAACTTTGCAACAGTATCTGCCCACCTTTGTGTCTCAGCGTGACCTGTACGAGGCGCGTGAGCGTCCTTCTCGCACTTTCTCATGGCTCGCCTTCATTCTATCCCAGATCAGTGTTGAAATTCCTTGGAACATTTTGGCCGGAACTGTCGGTTTCTTTGTGTATTACTTTCCAGTCGGTTTCTACAACAATGCATCGTTCGCGGACCAGTTGCACGAGCGTGGCGCATTGTTCTGGCTATATGCTACCGCTTTCTATGTTTTCACAGGTTCCATGGCACAATTGGTGATCGCGAGTCAAGAAGTGGCTCAATCAGCCGGTCAAATTTCCTCGTTGTTGTTCACAATGTGTTTGTCGTTCTGTGGTGTTATGGTTCAACCTAACAACATGCCACGGTTCTGGATTTTCATGTACCGTGTTTCCCCACTTACCTACTTCATTGACGGTACACTATCGACTGGATTGGCTAATGCAGACGTGCACTGTTCCGACTACGAAATGGTCAGCTTCACGCCACCTCAGGGCCAGACCTGTGGTCAGTATATGCAGTCTTACATCTCGTCTGCTGGGACAGGATACCTAGCGGATCCTGACGCTACAGATGAGTGTCGTTTCTGCTCGGTGTCGTCCACCAACGACTATCTCAAGGCTGTCAGCTCCGAATACACACACCGCTGGCGTAACTACGGTATCTTCCTAGCGTTTATCATGTTCAACTTTGCCGCGGCCGTATTCTTCTACTGGTTGGCCCGTGTGCCCAAGAAGAGAAATAGAGTTGCAGACGAGCGCAAGCCCGAGGCCCAAAAGATTCAGGAGAAATAGACGTTGTAGGGGTAGATCGCAGGGCATGTTCCCCATTACAATACAATATACAACACAATAAAATACCCTTTTGAACTTGCTCTTTCCCACCTCTTCTCCCTCACTTTTTTGTTCCAGCTGTAAATATAATACTACACTATCATTGTCGAATATAGTACGGCGGCTCCCATCAATACGCTTTTTTAATTTGATTATATATATATATATATATTGTTAAGATCATTCATTATGGAAAGGAAATGTCCTTGACTGAAGTGCACCTACTCATTCAGTGCAGAACTTGTTTCGATAACTTTTTTGACTGCCATTGGGAAACGTGAGCTTCTAATGCTGAAGAATGCAAGCACAATTGAGCAAGTGGAAGAAGATACAGCTTTGAGTATGATGATGATGATCGAGTATTGATTTTATAACAAGCTGGGATGTTAGCGAGTGATCATTAGAAGTAATATATCAAGAAATATTGCCTTGATTGCGCGACTTTAGTAATTATACCTTGTGTGGTAGACATTATAATGGAAGAATTGCAATAAACGACAGTACCATAGCATCAAGTCTTATTATCTACTTCAAGAGCCATTATTTCAGCAACAATGAAAGCTTTAGTCATTTGAAGTGACAGCCTTAATTAACCTGTTTTGATGGAAATACGAATTCGCCATCAATTGCTTTAACAATTCGGGGATACAACCGCTTACACCCGAATTAATCACGGTAGACCACAGGGCTCCTAGTGGTTACATTGTCGTGGTGTCGAATGCAAAATCATCCATCTTGCTTTAAATCCTCACACCTCTTTTTCAAAATTGAAGAATCGTGAGTTCTCAGACTACCAATGTCTCCAGTGAGAGTGCCATTGACCCCCTCGAGGTGTCTAAGACCACCAATGCAGGTTTCAGCAAGCTTGAAGACTCATTTCAGTGCTTGGCGAGCGACAAAAATAGCTTTCACTCACTCGCTTTTGCATTGCTCGTTTTTTGGTTTGGTTTCCGACAAACATTTAATCTTTTTACTGTCGCCGAGTCCAATATATTGAAAATTTTAATTAATGCGATGAGCATCTCATCTCATCTCATCTCATCTCATCTCATCTCATCTCATCTCAGAGAGCTACTCACCACCCAACACTACAATCACCCATCAAGACTACAATGGCACGGGACGAAATTAGCATACGCAATAAAATGAAGCGGCAAGCGCTGTTTGCTGATCTCAAGGATCAAAAAAACAAGGACCGTCATTCCATGCGCAGAACCCGAGCCAAGGAAGAACGAGAAAACCCGGAACTTAAGGAAAAAAGACTTCAAGAGAACGTCACAAATACCATCGATAGCTTGCGTGTTTATGATGAGACTATTAGCCAGCCTACTGATGGTGACGAAAACGATTTTGCCCGCTTTTTCAATCGCGGCACCGAACCCCCAAAGATCCTGCTGACGACCAACGTCAATGCCAAAAAAAAGGCTTACGAATTTGCCAACGTGCTTATCGAAATTTTGCCCAACGTAACGTTTGTGAAGAGGAAGTTTGGCTATAAGCTCAAGGAAATGGCCGAGTTCTGCAACAACCGTAATTACACCGACCTGGTGATCATCAACGAAGACAAGAAAAAGGTTACGGGACTAACGTTCATTCACTTACCCGAGGGTCCAACGTTCTACTTTAAGGTCAGCTCCTACGTCGAAGTCCAGAAAATCGTGGGCCACGGAAGACCGACAAGTCACATCCCAGAGCTCATTCTCAACAATTTCAACACCAGGCTCGGGAAAACTGTGGGGAAGCTCTTTCAGTCCATCTTCCCACGAAACCCAGACTTCGAAGGCCGTCAAGTAATAACTTTGCACAACCAGCGAGACTACATTTTTTTCCGCAGACACCGGTACGTGTTCCGCAATGAAGAAAAGGTTGGTTTACAAGAGCTTGGTCCGCAGTTCACGCTAAAGCTGCAACGCTTGCAACACGGTATCAAGGAAGAAACCGAGTGGGAGCACTCAGCTGCCATGGACAAGGAAAAGAAGAAGTTTTATTTGTGATTTGGGAGTTATAATTTTCCAAAGAACTGTGTGCATCACGATGTTCATCAGTGTGTGAGTTTTTGGTGCTCGTAGCAAGTAGCGCTTGTTGAACAATGTATTAACTAAGATCACGATGACACTTGAGCGATTACACGGGGGATATTGAAGTGTTAATCGTTGTCTGTCAGCTGCGGGATACGTTATTTTCTGAAGAAATATTTGAGGCCGAAAGTGAAGTCTTAGAGATCTCGATTTTTAGGCGTTATTCACACAGAATTTTGGCACGGCGTTTCGCTGCGTGCGTAAGCAAGTGCTGCGGAAGGAGTAATGCGAGGTAGTCTTTGCAGCGGTTTTTAGGGACATCAATAGTTTTCGCCGCCTCGCTCAAATTGATAAAAGTTATAAAATATCAAGGTTTTCTAATGGAGAGGAAATTTCATTCAGTAGGCTTTAGAACCCCACTGGTGTGCAACACTATCACTCAAGAGCTTTCTGCCATCATTTTTTTTAGGACTTCGTCTGGTCTGGAATTTGGTCTAGTCTTCGGAGATGACATCCAATAATCACAAGATTGTGACAGTATCGGCAGAATCCCAGCTCGTAAACGTTTTTGGAGCGGACGTTACTAGATGGTCGTGTTCAAACATTATGACTGATGCAATACAAGTCAAACTCCATTTTTGTATGTAAATATCAATATATTTCGTACGCATCATTTTAAAGACGATCTGAGATTCTTGATTCA
This sequence comes from Lachancea meyersii CBS 8951, assembly GCA_900074715.1. Classification (NCBI taxonomy): domain Eukaryota; kingdom Fungi; phylum Ascomycota; class Saccharomycetes; order Saccharomycetales; family Saccharomycetaceae; genus Lachancea; species Lachancea meyersii. The sequence goes on along the minus strand of LT598484.1, from coordinate 1,875,026 downwards.
GTCCATTCTAAAGCTAGGTTCAAATCTACGGACACCCTTACCTATTACTACTTCGGTCGTGCTTCATACGAAATCTACTTAGAAGACTTTTCACTTTGCACATAAGTTACTAATTGCATTACTTGCGTGAGAGTTTAATTTTCAACACGACAATTACTTAAAGTTAAACATCTAGTCGTTATTTGTAAGAAGATTCGCGAAATAAGAACCCATTTCACCATGTTGTTTCGCCCTTGCTAGTCGCAACAACCAAGTCTTGTTTGAAAGATGCTTTCAAATAATCTTACAAGCCCTCATCATTTACAGAAGTCTTCGCCGGACGCCCATCAACGTCGCGTTTCCTCAAGAGCGACATAAGCCATTTCTCAAGCCACGGCGATGAACAGCAACTTATCTGGTGGCTCCGAGCCAAACAAGTTCACGAAGGGCGGCAGTGGCTAGATGATAAAGTCTTCCCTCCGCTCATTTTTCGAGGTTAACACCATCAATGGACAGGTGAAGGCTAAATGCATATACTGTAGCAAGCAGTATTCAGAAGGACATTGTGTCGTTAATATGGTCAAACACGTTCGAGCATTGCATCCCAGTGCATTTAAGGCGAAAGGAAAGGTCTCGAAAACAAGAGGATTGAAGGTGTCTGAATCGATCACAAATGAGTGCAAGAGAAACCCCGGGATCTTTGGAACAGCAATGCTGGTCGTGGAACAGTTTCTACCATTAAGTTTCGTGCTGTTATCAGCATGGGTAAAGTACAACGAACGGTGCTCCACTCAAACTACCATCAAGTCGAGGACCACACTGGTGAAAAAGTTGAAGTCGTATTCAATCGACATAAATGAGACCTTACTAGCAAACCTAAACATCCAGCTCGACATATGGACAGCGCCCAACGGTAAATCGTTATTGGCCACTATGGTTTCTTTTGCTCCCAACATCTGGGCCAGTAAGACTTTAGAACTAGCCGATAGTCCAAAGGTTTTATTGAACAATTCTGGAAAGGCACAAAATAATCACATCCTGGATTTCGCAAGTCTGGGTGATAAGAAACACACGGGAGAAAACCTTAGCAAAATAGTCCTTTCCCTCATGCAAAAATAAGAGCTCACCGAGAAAACCGCACCAATAACGATGGATAATGCTTCAAATAAGGAATCAATGTTTTTCAAACTATCCTTCGGCGTTTTTAATGCCTCCAAACCATTTGCTCATCGCTTATTCGGGAAAACCCGTTACATTAGGTGTGCCAGTCATTTTTTGAATCTTCAGTTCAAGGCGATTACTAAAGTCTTGTTTAAAAACACTATTTTTGCCGAAACATACGTGAAATTACAGAAGCTGGCTAAAATTATGAGACAGTCATCCCGTAATTCTTGAAGTCTGAGGTCGAAAAAAATTTCCCTTTTTCCCTTAGAAGCGCCAAGCAGATGGATGTATCTTTGGTCTCGGCTACATACTTTTGTGGAAAATTATGGGAATTATCAGGCATGGCGTTTACAGCTGATTGAGAATGATCAGGAAGATTTGGCTTTCAAGATCGAGGAATATATTTCTTTTGGTAAAGGAACAATGGAGCTATGCAAGTATGTCCTACAAACTTTCCAGTTGTTCAATGATTTGAACTTGAAAATTCAGCAAGATGACTTCAATCACCTTTCAAATGGCGTTCCAATGTACTACTTATTGCAGCACTTCTACGACACATGTCCAAAGGCTTCTTCAGGCTCCCACATCACGAAGAGCCGGTCAACATATGATTATTCTTTCTTGAATGCGTCTGCAGATCTCGATTGTGAAGATGGGAAGTTCGTGTTTGGTACTCTAGACCTTGCAAGAGGAGTATATCAGAAATATATGAGCTACGTCCAGAGCAACCCCTTAAACTACTTTGCTGTGATGCTGGATCCTACGACTAAAGTTGAAGGCATCCATAACATGATGACCCCACAAGAAGGGACAGCAAGAGCTCTCGAAGCTCAAGCTTTCATAAAAGAATGCATGAGGGAGTACGGCCCGGTAAATGAGTCTGAGTCTCAGAAGGTTGCGGAGAACCCAATCTACTCACGGTCAAGATCCAGCTTCTATTTCCACAAGGAAGATCTTTCAGCAGAAGAACGTCCGGGAAATACCACTAACCACGAAACGGAACAACAAAATGAGGATTTCGAGGTATACACCAAAGAGTGGTTTGGATATCAGCAAGAGCCAAAACTAGTTGCTGAGTCAAACGAAGAAGCCATTAGCTGGTGGTATGAACGCAGACAAAAATATCCCAGGTTATTCAAGTTAGTCGTTTCGCTCTATTATACAAAGTTAAGCGCCTGAGACGTGGGAAGGTGCTTTTCTCTAGCTGAAAGGGTTATGAGAAAGGACAGGAGACGCCTCAAGTATACTAATTTCGGTACCCTGATGATTCTACGAGACAGATTTACGAAATTTGATTTTTCGATCGTTCACCAACAATTTCAAAAGACTCAGATTACGAATTGGATGACCTCGAGGAATCTGAAGGACAACTCTACGATGATTGTGATTCTATGGAAATAGATGACGACGATGATCTCACTTATTTCACGGAGAAGAAGACGAAAATGATGGTGATACTAGTTGCGACAAAGAAGCTAATAACGAAACGGCTAAGGAAACAGAGTAAGTGTGTCAGAAGGTTGCAATTGTAGCTTATTGTCTTGTATAATAGAATGGAAGACAAAGGCATACCGAGTAGTGAGGAATATCCACGCACGTGACTTACTGGTCAAGTATGACCTACAACCACCATATCACTTCGTACTATTCTGTTAAGAGCGGTCGTGACCTTCAATGCAATTTAACTTGATGATATCAAGCGCTCGTCAGCTTGCAACGGGCAAGAGTGTGCGCTACTCATTGTTTTTAGTTGAAAAGGCCTACGTCGCAAGTGTAGAAATTCTAAATGCGGTTCTTGAGGACCAAAAAAGATTCACGATTTCGTTCTTATAATTTCGAATAAACTTGCGAAAATATTCGAAGAATTCTGTTCAACTTAGAAAGGTCCTACAGTCGCCACTTAACAACTGAGCTATATTATAACCAAACTTAAATGCTCTCCATCCTAATGCTCGCTCTTCTCTTGAAATTCAACGACACACAACATGGTTATACGTTTTGAGCGTATACCGTGATAAAATCAGATCCAATTCAATCCCCCTTTATGTAAAAAAACTGAGATGGCCCAACTCAAATAATCGTGAACAGGCTTAGACACTTAGAAACAGGCATCGAATCCCATCGTCTCCCCTCTATCAGAAATTGTTTGTTGGCTTAATTGCAATTACAATCGTTGAAGTAAAAAACGACCGAGCGAAAAACCAGGCGTTTTTATTAGAAAAGTTATTGCAACTGTTATAAAAGGTTGGTCTTTTGTTTCAATTATTTGGCGCGTGGTTTAGGTTCTGTGAGGTTAACAATGGATGAAAATGGCGCTTCTCAGATTGTAGGAGCTCTGGAAGCTATTTATTCCATGAAATCTGATAATGCTACCCGTTTAGAAGCCCAGAAGTTTCTGGACGATGTCAAAATGCGGGAACAGTCTCCGCTTTGGGGGTATGAGATCGCTCTGAACAACCCAGAAAACTCCATTTTGAAACACTTTGGGCTGGGTTTGCTAGCATACGCTATTCAGCGGAAATGGAGTGAATATTCACAGGAAAGGAAGATCGCATTACGTAAGTGGGTCGTGGAGCTCAACTGTCGAGTTCAACACACAGACCCTCGCTACATCAAGGAAAAGCTCGCATTCTTGTGGGTCGAAATTGCCAAGCGTGTATGGGGTGAAGCTCTCAGAGAAGATGATCCCACTGAAGCGCAGTTGCAAGAATCGTGGGTGGAATTGGACAACAATCTTACAGAGCTATGGCACCTTAATGAGTCCTCTAGAGAGCTTACGCTCATCATCTTCAGAACCTTATTCGAAGACGTGTTTCTTCTTGAGGATCTGACTGTTCTAAAGAGAGTTTCTGTTATACAGCCGTTGTGCGTCATGATCATCAGTCCGATGGACATATTTGCCGCAAGGTATCGATTCACAGACAAATGGACCCTGTTCAGAAGCACAGGAAACGGGTGGTTTGAACTCTGGGTCACAGAACTTCGTGGTGCCCTTAGCACAGGCAACACAGTATACGTTACGAGACTGCTCGAAACTCTGAAAACCTGTCTGAACTGGCCGCTGAGTGAGATCATGATTCGCAATGATATCTGTGGTCTGTTGTTAGACTGTCTCTCTAGCAACATGCCAAAGGCGCAATCAATGGCCCTGGACTCTCTGCATATTCTATTGACTCGGCCCTATAATGATGATGCGCACTATCAAACAGTGATCAACAAGGTTTTCAGAAGTATGGACCTGCTGAACCACGTGTACGACAATCTACAGTTCGACCCGCATAATATTGACGAAATGAAATACCCAATTGTTAAGAAATTTGTCGATATGGTCAGCTGCCTCTACACTTGCGTTTTCAAGATTGACGAGGATGAAATAATCATACAAAAATATCTCAGGCTTGTCTTGAGGACCACTTTCAATCCCAGTCTGATCGTAAGTGGCCTAACCCTTGACTTATGGTGCTCTTGTCTACGAAACGATGACTTTCTGCCTGCACTAGAGAAAACTATAATACCGGAACTTCTACAGTTTTCAGCTGATGCTTTAATCTATTATGAGCAAATTGATGGGCATGTATCTAAACAATTTGCCGACATCGATTTTCAGTCCACTTCAGAGTTTCAATCGTTCTGCTCTACTTATAGAAAGAGGATTAGAGACATAATTCGACTAATATCTTGCGTCCAGCTAGATTTTGCATACGACTGGCTCAATGCAAGACTGAACTCGTTCTTCAGCTCTTCGTTTGGCCAAGAGGTTCTAAGTTCTCAATTCTTGGATCACAAGACAGAACCTTATTTGAGCGCCTTGTCTCAGCTAATGGTGGTCGAATGTTTCATAAATGGTTGCATACGGTGGAAAATCTGGTACCCCGACAGCCCTGCATACAACGATAAGTTGAACGACATTCTGATAAAAATTGAAACTCTCTCAGACCAACTCATCGCTCTCACCTTAAGGGAACCTCTGTTACTGAAGAAACAAATACAGAACTTTGCTCTTTTCCTAACGATGCTAAAAGACAATGTTCTCTTGAAGCTGCTAGAGAAGATTATCACTAGCGCCACCTTGGAATACCCCAATGTAGACTTGGATGAGAAAAGCGAACATTCTGATGCGATTCGGGACTTGAGGTATGCTTGTGGTATAGAGCTCAACAGGATGGCTATTTTAATGCCCGACTCGCTCAGTAAAATCTACGAGGAGTTGCAAAATGTTGTAGCCGGTATCATGCCCAAACTCTCTTACCATGAGAAGATCTCATTCAAATCGTTTTTATTAATAATCGTCTTGAAATCATCATTGGGTGGGAAGGAAGAAAGATTTACTGCAATTGTTGACCCTGAGCTAAGCGCTTGGTCTGATAAAGAAACCGTCGTCGGCTTGACTGACCTTCCATGGTTCATGGAGAGATTGGGTATAGTTCAGATCTCAGAGTATTTTCAAAGAAGAGCTATCACAGGTGGTGAGGATTTACTGTCCATTCCAATCGATGATGAAGGTAAGGAACTCAAAACTCAGCTGTCAAAACGCTGGCAAACGCTGTTCCCCGTAAGAGCTACGAGGATGTTTGTCCACTATTCAATGCAGAGCATTAAGAGTGATGCAGAGTTTGAAGAGCTACAGAAGCTTTGGAAGCCAAGAGTGGTTCCTATACTGCCTTATATCATGCGGTTACTTTATCAGTTACAATCATATCACGATCCGGAGAATTGGAAAGAGCTACCAGTTGTAGTACAGTCATTCGTTAAGTGCTCTACAGTTGAACGCTTTTGGGAAGCAGGTGCTTCCAACAAGTCGAAGGATGAGTTTATCGACGAGCATATGAAAGCGATGCAAACACTGCGAGATTTTGCTGATTCGGTTGGCCACATTGTGAGGTACACTAGGGAATACGTCTTACTGGTCATTAGCGCTATGTCTAGTCTTGGTAGTATCTTTTATGATATTGACGAACTGCCACAGATGTTGATGGACTCGATTGCGATCTACAAGCCTTCCATGGGCGAGTTCAGCTCTGGTGTATCTACGCATGGCTGGAAACACATCATTAACGTGGCCATACGCCCACTTTTGAAAAACTGTCCGTCTCAGAGCTCTGAAAAGTTCATGACTGCCTTTTTGCCGAAGCTCTTTGATACGTTGGACGTTCTGCTTTGCCAAAAATGGTCGATCTACATGAATGATATAGACGTCAATCCACCACCAAGGGACGACGATGAAATGACTGAAGAAATTCTTGAAGAAAACTTGTTGAGACAGCTCACCACTGTGGTCGTGAGACTCTTGATTGACTGTGTTGGACAAGTTGGCACGAACTCTCAAGCCTCTAAGATGAAATTGAACTCGCATCAAATCGAGATGAGAAAAATCATTTTTGGAAACAGCGAGGTTATGAGCTCATTTTTGAGGCTCTTGAACCACTTGATGTCTTTCAGGGATAGCAAGTGCTCCTTTAACTCGATTTTGGTGATGAAAAGTTGTCTCGTAGACACTTTGATCAAAAATGAAGTGATCGACCAGTTTTATACAATGGAAGTGATGCCCAATCTGTTATTGAACGTTCTCGCCCAAAGCGCTTTCAAAGATTCGCTGTACGAAGGTCTTTACATTTTTACCGTCATATTTTTGACTCTTTGCAAGGAATACAAGACTTCTCGAGAATATCTACGTCAACTATCGCATGGCTTTGATGTGGAGGCCCTTTATGAGAATGTTAGGAGTGTCGAAAACTACAAGAATCAGCGTGCGCTTATGGTTGAATTTATCGACTGGATCAAGACTGTAAATGGTCAGGGTCAAGAAGAGCATGACGAGGACGACAAGAAAAGACAGCAGAAAAGGGAAGCCATCTTAGAGCGCGCTAACGAAAGGCTTATCAAGCAAAACAAGGTGCAAAAAGACCTGCTGGATGATCCTAATACCGAGGATGGAGCATTTGGTTCGTTATTTCAATCCTAATTGAGAAGGCTCCCAGCGGCGCAATGCATTGAATCAAGTCAACTCGATAGACGATCAATATTAGAGAGCTGGGTCTGAAAAATTTGAAACTATTCATCACTTGCTGATTTCACATAGTTTTAGGCCATCTGCATGCATGTACTGCACTATATAAATAGTTGTAATTTCAGATCAATTCAATCTCGATGAAGTACACGATGACTTGCTGAACATGAAGACATGAAAGCTATTCTAAATGAGTGCTTAAAACTAGCTGCTCGAAATTACGGCACACGAGTCTCCCCTCTTGAAGCAGGTAAATTAGTCTTGCAAGCTCGAAAGCAAGATGCAGACAGTATTTCATCCTTAGAGAAAAAGAGTATCATACTTGATGGAAAGAAATCGGAAAGCCGATCGTCTAGGCAAAGAATAGCCAATCTGGCTGAAGAGCTGTACGATAACTACAATCCAGGCTATTCAAGGACAGGAAAGTCGCATTTAGGAACTGCAAATTATTTCTTCAATGCTGCTGAAGTTACCTACGAGTGGAGCGCATCTTCATTCTGGGAAATACCGGGTGAAAAGCTGAAAGCGCGCGCTGAACAGCAAACACTCGATCAAAAGCACACTTTTCAGATCAGTGGCGATCTTGCACATACGAATGGCAGCGTTAAAAAATATCTTGGCAAAACCGATGGGATTCCATTTGAGTTACTGAACGGACTTCCTGAAGTGGCTTTCTTGGGCCGCTGTAACGCTGGTAAGTCCACTCTTTTGAACAACTTAACGACGGAGTTTTCGAAACTGAAGCTGGACGAATATGCCAAAACGTCAAAAAAGGCAGGCTACACCAAGACCATCAATTCCTTCAATGTAGGTAGACGGTTCCGTTTAATTGATACTCCAGGCTACGGCGTAAGGGGCACACACGAGCAGGGGGAACTGATCATGCGGTATTTGAGGGAAAGGCGAGAACTAAAAAGAGCCTTTTTACTAATATCAGCAGAACAAGGTTTTACAGAGACAGATTCTCAAGTGATCGAGTTTTTGACTAAATTCGGTATTCCGTTCGAGTTAGTGTTCACGAAACTGGACAAAGTGAAGAATGTCGGCAAACTTCACCAAATCATTCAAGAGAGTGGGGTTTTGGAATTACCCACTATGCCTCGAATGCTTTTTCTAAATTCAGTTACGAACTCCAGTTTCCCCAAAAGACTTGGAATAAGCAGTCTGCGAAATGCTATACTCGAAAGCTGTGGGCTTGAGGAAGGAGTCAGGCCATTGAAGATAAAATCCAAGTGACTCTCAGAGGGAGACACAATTGTTGCCGTCAATTTTAGTTCTCTTCTATTACATATAAGGATTGTATTATACAGTGAGATTTAGATTTAACTTATAATGGGAAGTGATGCAGTACAGACTCTTTTTTCTTGGTTTTGGGTTAATATGTTCGTTTTTAAAAGAGGGTTTAAAGTCCTTTTTGTTGTTTAAAATCTTCCACCGCGACCTCCACCACGGCTGAAGCCACCGCGACTGCCACCACGGCCACCTCCGAAACCACCACGGCTGCCACCACGGCTGCCACCACGACCGCCTCCGAAACCACCGCGACTACCGCCACGAGCGCCTCCGAAACCACCACGGCTGCCACCACGACCGCCTCCGAAACCACCGCGACTACCGCCACGTCCGCCTGGAGCGCCTGGGGTTCTCTTCTTCTTGGGTTTTGGTGGGCCAGCTACCTTAGGCTTGGGCAAAAATCTTTCAATGGGCAGAAGTTTGTCGGGAGCGATGTAGAATTTGTCGCCGTCTTTGAAACTGGACGCCTGGACACCCTCACTGCACTTGATGGTGAAAAAAACCTCGTTCAAAGGTCCTAGAATCTCGTCCACTTTGCCCACTTGTGTCTTGTTTTCCAGGTAAATTGGTGCATTGAAATATGGGATCTTTGTATTAATCGAACGACACACGATCTCGTCCTCGCAAGGGTGCATGAATTGACCCATTTCTAACACCTGTTCGGGTGGACCCTGGGGCATCGATCTGCCAAATCCACCGCGACCACCACGGCCACCGCCAAATCCACCACGGCCACCTCTGTTGCCTCCTCTGAAACTCATGCTAAATTATCGTCTGTTGAAAAAAAAACGGGGGAAACAGGTCTCAATTCGATGAAACTAATTGCAGCGTTAAAATTGAAGTTTCAATCGACAGAACCTTATGTTTTACTGGAGAAAGGTTTGCAAAGATCGAGCTCATCGGTGCTGGAGAAGAGATGAGCTGAAAATTTTTAAAAAGTATGGGCACTGCGAAAAAGCGTTCGTGAGAGGTGATCAACCGATGTCTCGTTAAATTGTATACTATACTATACTATGCAATATTACGCTTAATTGTATTGTATTCTGCGACATGTTGATTACTTTGGGTTTGGCCGAATATTATGAGCTTCAGTAAATGTTTTATCCTAGCTTGACTAATTATTGTGACTGCATTTGACCACAACTTTTGTCTAATTTTTTGACCACATTTTATGTCTAATTTTGACCATACTGTCTGTCTAGCTTTGACCATACCGTCTGTCTAATTGTGATCACAGTTCAAGTATGAGTTTGATCACATTTTCTGTCTGGGTTTGATCAAACAGTATTTCTAAACTTGATTACACTCTCTGGTTTCGTCATCATAGTTTCGCGGCTTCAATATTTTCCTGGCATTTCGTCGTATTGCGCTGTTGTTGTTTTGAAACTGACACGCGGGAGTGCAAGTGGTAGCTTCAGGGCACACTGGCCAACACGGCTGCTGTGGTCGTAGATTGTCACTTTATACTTAGCTGTCTGTGTGTCACGTGTCACTTGGGCGCTCAAAACACGCTGACAAGCCCCATTAAAAAACCGGCTCTACAAGTTATAAGTGAAGCATCTGCTCCCCCACTCTAGACTGTCTCATGGAGAGATACACTAATCAAGGCCTCTGATTCTACTTATTTGACGCCTCATCTCTTTTATCTGACGCCTGATCATGTGACATAACGACACGATCGATTTTAGTCTCGAACGCTCCAAGCCGTCAACTACTTTGTTCGCCAGGATTGGTCGCACACAAATGCGCCTAACGGCTGCTCGTAGACCTCACAAAAACTAGCAATTGAGATTTCGTTTTTCAAAAGAGCGAAGTGCCCTGGTGACATATGCTGAACGCAAAAAAGTTTAGATTCTAGTATTCCTCATCACATTCGCGTCGATCTGATCCTAACCAACCATATAATATCCATTCATCAGAGTGCGCTGCGTCGAGAATATTACCTAAAATTCGCTTTTAATACTGTCCTCTTCCTAAGCTTACTCTGTACTCGTACTCGTACTCGCGATTTTAGATTAAAGACTCTGATATTCGCTAGACGTTAGCACACATATCTCGATGCCGATGCAGAAAACAATTCCCCTGAAAAAGGATCCATGGATGTCTCTAGTTTGACTTGTGACTACTCAGGTGAGAATGATGATGATAGAGTTTATGGGAACCTTTGGTCGCTTTTAAAAAGCGATCAGAACTCGATTACATCCATTTTAAATGATAAAGTTGTACTCTCTCATCTGCGCGATTTGAAACCATCAGTAAGCTCCAAATGCATTTTTAAACGCTTGGTAATACTAAGGACACTGAATTGCACACCATTATCAATCCTAGACAAGGAAGCCACATCTAGCGCTCTTCATGCAGCGGTCGACGCCATTCAAAAAGTGGGCTCCGATCCGTATGCTATAGACGTTTGTCTGTGCACGATCAATGCCATATTGGCAGTTTCGGATGGAGAGCAAGACTTGAAATTTCTGTTGAATAGGTTGGACTTCATTGAAGAGATTACGAAATCAAGAGAAAATTCCTCCAGCTTAATGGACCTAGTCTACTTGGCATCAACGCATCCATGGCTCCCTGAAAATGATGCAAAAACGTGGTTCAACCAGCTTCATGAATCTGGTATACTTTGGTGGCTACGAACTAATCTTGATTGCGTCAAGAAATTGGACTTTCTTGAGCTTCTCTTTGAATCCACCGTCCGGTCCACTTTTTACTCGCACGTTCAAACTCTTCAAGCAACCTCTCGCTCTATGGGCATACTCAAGCCCCTGCAGTACTGCAGCATATTCGAATTTGCGTCTTTGCTTCCTAGCGATGTTTCAGACGCACAAAGCGAACTAGTGTCTTCCATGAATCTTCGATTAAGAGCTCAAAAAAAAAAGTCTGAACTCGAAACCTTGAAGTACTTTACAAGACCCCCAATCAACCCGGATAGTTTCTGGCCGTCATTATTCACCGAAGATCACAGTATTGTTGGGATGTGGATTAGTCCGTCGCGTAATATGTACGTTCATGCGCTCAAAATTTATATGCATGAATTCGTTCAATTTCAACGCGACGTCGAGGGCTTTTTGAGAACGGTCACATCTAGATTCTCCAGACAAGATGGCCACCTACAAGGCTACAGCAAGTATGCCACTTCTCATTTTTACTTATTTCCAGGCGAAGTAGTGAAAACGGTTCGCCTCAAGATCAATATAGAAGAGCTTTCCAATGGAAATGAATTCATAGCCGAGTGGAATAACTTCAAAAGACAAAATTTTGTGCTTTTGTGTGAAACGGGTCATAAAATTTCAAGTCTAATTCAGAGCGCTACGAATAATCAACAGATACTTGATGTGACATTAAAACTGGATCAGGACTTTGATTTGGGTGCTGTCAATCTTGTATCTGTACTGAATCAAGAACTCGAAAACAACTCCACTATATTAAAGAATCACCTAGACAATGCTTTGGCTCATGATAAATTGTGGTCTACCTGCGATATGAATTGTATCTTGAAGCCAAGTGAAGCTATAGAATCGTTGCTCATATCGAACGTGTTCGAGACACCAAACCAGGCCAAAGACCTTATACGTGAAACTTCAGATAGTCAGGAGCATGACGAGAAGAGGAGGCGCACAGAAAGATTTGAATGTGCTTTAAGTTTTAAGCCTGAGGAAGGCATTTATTCGAGGGTCAAGTTCATTAAGAGCAAGCCAAAGCTGAACTTTACAGAAAATCAAATTAAATTAATACTGCGTGGACTACAAATAGAACAATGCGTAGTCAGTGGCGATGTGGGAACCGGGAAGTTGACCACAGTTGCAGCTATTTTGGACAACCTCTTTCTGAATTCCAGGTATGGCAGATTGAGGAGAAGAACTTTGGTCGTTTGCGACACGGAGGAGACTTGCTACAAGTTGGCAGGCGTGCTAGATATTATACCTCCAGAATCAATCGTCTGCTGGTCAGAAAATGCTAAAGTCACCTACGAGAATAAGAAACGACAGATCAAAACATTGTTGTCCCGTGTTCAAGAGATAACAGTGGAACTCAACATTTCTGGAGACTACTCGACCACCGTAGACGCAGCGCTCATCCTATTTCAGTACTTTTTGAAACCTATGTTGCAGCACTTCAAAGATTGTAATTCTGAGAACTTTGAGGTCTCGAAGTTCCCGCTTCTTGACATCAATAATCATGCCAACGAGACTATATCTCATCGTGTAGCCGCGATAAGCTCTGAGGTTTCTAATATTTTTGAACAATTGCACAAATGGCGCGCTCTATATCTTCCTGGAGACTTCAAAAAGGCTCTGTGGGAAAGTGGTGATCTTCTTCTGGTAACAAATCAACAGTTAGAGAGTATTGTTGCGGCTAACAATTTCAAAATGGATATTTTCGACAATCTGGTGCTGTGCAACGCCAATTATTTTCGGCCTTTGGAAATTTGGCGAGCTTTGAGTATTCGAGTTCAGTGGCATAAACTCATTATCACTGGCAATTTTCTAAACAGTCCGGTGCCTTATGTTCTGCAGCAATTCATCAATGCAGAATTGATGAATTCTCCGCTTATTACAAATTTTGACACGAATCCGATGATCCTCCGCACACGCTTGCCGCAAGTTTCAAAGGTCACTTCAATTTCCGGACTGGGCAATGCTTTTCAGGTTATAAAAGCTCCAGGAGAGATTACAACGAACAACGTCAATTGGGACGAAGCTGAACACTGCGTTCTCATATATGCCTACCTTCGATCAATAGGGTATCCTGCAGATTCGATCAGCATAATTGCTCTGTCCCCGTATCAAAAGCGCGCTATCGAAAGTGAACTTCGAGACTTGTTGCAACATTCAGAATTTAAAAAGCTTTCCACACCCAAATGCATCAATGTATTCTATCAAAACTATTCTCACCGAAACAAATTGGTTATCATATCCACGAGCGGCATTCCCTTCAATGCGGGAGACTTATCACGGACGGCCAAACAAGCATTGCTCATCCTCAGTTCAAGCACTGACGACTTTTTCCAAATTGTCACTAACGAAAAGTATCCCAATGTCAAGCCCCATGAACACCGCAAAGTGGTCGAAATTACAAATCCGAAAAAGCTCAAAGCTCAAATTAAAGTAATTCTCAAATCCAGCAAAGCTGGAGAGCTCAAGAAGGGCTTACAACAGTGATGTATTGGGTGTTTTTAGCTGAGAGCCCTTTCACATCACTTTTTCCAGGACTGACATCACATTAATTCTAGCTAGTGTCGAAATTGAAAAATTTTAGAATTGTGAAGACTACAGATAGAGTTGAAGATGTGAATCCTGTAAAACAAGCTGTGAAACCCATAATGAGGCTACCGGTTGTTGGTTTATATGGTCGCCTCACAGCTCCGCAATTGGGGAATTTCAGACACTTTTCCCAGACGCATTGGTGCAATGGTCCAAAAGCTGTTAAATTTCTAAAGGCTCAGAGAAAAAGACAGGTGAATCAAGCCAAACAGCTGAAATTAAAGACGTCTTTGGATACTGTGGACCCTGTTTTCGGACGGAATCATACACCTTTTATAGTGCGAACGATGGCGGAATTAAAAGAACCTAAGGTCTTGGCCAAAGGTTATGGGGCTCAAGAGGTAGAATCGCTTATAGCATCTGTTGAAGCAGCGAAAATGGAGCAAATGGAACTAGCTGGTTTCAACAACCAATCCTTGACTTCCGAAAATGACGAAACTGCTCTGCAAAATCTGGAATTGAAAAGAGAGTCGATACTGAGAGTTCTGAGCATGAGAAATGCCGACAACAAAGATTCAATGAAATTGGCAGTCCGCCAGGCAAGGGAAGAGTTTCAGAGGTTTGAAGGAGACACTGGCTCTAGTGAGGTACAAGCTGCGATAATGACAGTTCGTATCCAAAACCTGGCGAAACATGTCCAGGAAAACAAAAATGATCACAAGAATACCAGAATATTGCGAATGCTAGTGCAACAGAGACAGAACATCTTGAGATATCTGAAACGTGACAAGCCTGAAAAATACTTCTGGACAATACAGAAGCTGGGACTCAGTGATAACGCCGTTGTCAGCGAGTTTAACATGGACAGGCGATACATGCAAGACTACAAATTCTTTGGCGACCGCATCCTAATCAAGGACTCCAAGAGGGTAGCAGATCAGAAACGGAGAGACCTCCGCAAGCAGAGAAGGTCTGCCAGAAGAGCACACAATTGAAAAATGAAATGACGACCAAACCGCATCTAAATCACAAATGTACACATAAAGCTTACCTTGTAAATATAAGTTAGACTCAATCAAATCGTATTCAGCTCTGCTACTTGACCCTTTCTCAAAAATTTTCCTATACTCCCTCCTACGTGCTCCAAGTCGAGAAGAAAGGTGTCGTGCCCAAACAAAGATTGGGACTCGTCTAGCTCAACATGCTCAATGTTCTGGCCGTTTCCTAGCAAGTCGACAATTTCCCTTTGCTGCCAGTAAGGGAAAAGACCATCAGACTTGACTCCTACAACCAGTAAGTTCTTATCCTTGATTGACTCCATGCCCTTTCGAAGGTCCTCACGGGATTCTTCAACAGTGGTGGTTCTTCTTTTCTTGATCGGCTCATATGGTTCATCACAAAGCCTTACTGGTTTTTCAGACGAGTCTCCATCCTCCAGCAGCCGCTGAGCTTCTGCTTTTCTGCGATTACTTCTGTCCTGGTGGCTTTTGGAAAGGTCAAACAAGTCCATGGTCTTTGAGAGGTACAAAAAAGAGTTGGGATCATACTCTAGGGAAAACTTCTCGCCCTGGTGATCGAGATAGGTTTCAATTAGGAAGTCAGGGCACAGAACTGGAGGCCTATCGTCGTTTAGACGCTCGGTACCAAATCTGGATTCCCATTCGGGTCCCGATCTGTAAGTCACGGTGGCAATTTCTCGCGCCAGCTTCATGCCAACATGTGGGAGAATTTTGTTAGGTTCATCTGGCGTTGGGTAGTAAAATCCTCGTGCCCAGTGCTGGTCAGCCATGAGTACTTGTCTTTGGGCATGTCTCATAGCAATGCTGGATGGGTGCGATCTGGCGCAAGCAGAAACCGTTACTACCTTTTCCACGCCTTGCGGAAATTGCTGGGCGTATGCTAACGACTGCATGCCACCCATAGAGCATCCAACGGAAGCATATAGCTTTTCGATGCCGAAATTTTCTTCAACAAGCCTTTGCTGACCTCTTATTATGTCCTGGATACTGAGCATTGGAAATCTAGTTGCATACGGCGAGTTGTCAGCTGGGTCCGGGGAGGATGGTCCTGTAGAGCCGTAGCAGCCACCAAGCACATTAGTGCAAATAACAAAAAACTCATTCGTGTCCAACATGGCGTTTCCAGGACCTATAAACTTCTCCCACCAGCCTGGCTGCGGATTGTCCGGTGAAGATTTAGCGTGTGAAGACGCACTCAGCCCCGTGTGTACGAGCACCGCATTTGACTTGTCACTATTGAGATTTCCCCAGGTTTCGTATGCTATCTGGAACTTTGGCAGAACCCCGCCGTAATCCAAAAACAGTGGTTGGTCCGATTTGTACACTTTGAAACCCGATCGCACCCGTCCGTAATTTGGCTCGTTATTCGGAGATGACGTAGCATCTACTCTCGGACAGCTGCCGTGCTTATTTCTGAGCTGTTCTGACAATTCCTCCATTTTGTCAAGACACGGGAATTGCATTGCTGGATTTGTAGATTTAGACTGCATTGGCACCAATTGGTGAAACCGGGCTCTAAAAAGTCGCCTCGTTCGCACCGAGCTGCGTAAAACCTTAATGCCAAACATATCGTGTCGTTGGCTCTAGAGCTCGATGATCTGACGACAAGTAAAGCTCTTCGAAGATAGATTCTTATTCATCATGGTTGTTCTCATTATTACCAAATTATTCGTTAGCCAACCGCTGCAAAATAGGCGAGCCACATCTGGAGTTCTATCGCTGATAACGGTAATATCCAAAAGGTCACGTGCCGTTAGATCAGATTCTCGGTATCTTTGAGGTCACGTGTGTCATGGTGAAGGGAATCCTGAGTTGTTGGACCGGGCCCGATGCCCAGTGTGTGTCGGCACACTCCATGCTGTCCTCTTGAGGGCTGGTCAAGCCTCGTCTCTTCATCGCACTTATCCAAGTTTATCTGTGTAGCAGTCTGGACTCTTCAGTGGGTTCGTTTTCGTCGGAGTCGCTGGAGAAATATTCGTCATCAGATTCTAATTCCTCAGCGTCTTCTGCCTCTTTGCGCATCTCAGCACGCTCGAGCACCTTCTTCCAGTTCGGAAATAGCACGAGGTAGCCCTCTGTCATGCCAATCAAAAACATCCCGGTTCCAATACCAATCCACAAGCCGAACAACTTCATGTCGAAAGTCCAGCCGAGTAGAATACCCATTGGAATCGCTAGCAGATAGTAGACAACCAGGTTAATGACGCCGCCAATCGCCTGCATACCCTGGCCACGCAAACAGGAGCCTGCGATGGCATTCAAAGAGTCAAAAATCTCGACTGCACCAACCAACGGCAACAGATCTGTTATCAATTTGACCACTTCTGCGTCTCTGGAGTACACATTAGCAATGAGCTCACGGCAGCTGATCAAAACCACGCAGTTGAAAAGACCGACGAACAAAGAGCACAATATGCCCACTTTGCATGCCATTTTGGCGCAGTCTGGTCTCCTGGCGCCTACAAAGTTCGCGATTCGAGTAGATGATGATATGCCAACGGCGAATGGGATCATGTAGGTCAAAGTCACGGTCGTAGACACAGCTGACTGAGCAGCCAAATAGCTGGTTCCAAAGTAGGAACTGAACAGGGTCAAGATCTCGTACGAGAGATCCTCAGCTTCCAACATAATGATGCCTGGTATGGCCAGCTCAGAAAGCGCCTTCCAATGAGTGAACGCCTTCTTATTGAAGCCACCCCAGCACTGTTTGCCGTCCACATAAAGAATGTACAGCAAAAGCAGAGCAAGCATGAGCCAAAAGTTGAGGACCATTGCAATTGGGGCACCAATATACCCTACACCGATCTTGGAGTTCCACACTAGCGTGTAACTAGTCAGAATATTCAGAGGTGCACAGATCAAAAGAACGTATATTCCAGCATCGAAAATGCCCTGCGCTTGTAAAAACCTTTTCAGGTTTTCAAATATGATGTAGGGAGGAGCACCCAGTATCGCCACTCGCAGAAATTTGGCTGTTAAGCTCACCAGCTCCTTTTCTTTCACAACAAAGCCCAGGAAATACTCTGAGAAATACCAAAAAATGGCAAACGGAATGTAGACAACCATGGAGAACGCAATACATCTTTGTAAATGTATTCCTACGCCTCGATAGTTGCCAGACCCATAAGCCTGCGGGCATAGTGTGTCCAAACTTGTGGAAATCCCCTCAAAAACTGCCAAAGTGATATTCGTGGTCATTGACGCTAGAGAGACTGCTGCAAGCTCGTTTTTACCTAGGTGGCCAACTGTAAGCGAGCACACCAAGGGAAAAAGCTGTTCTAGAAGAAAAGTCAGGATTAGCGGTATGGAGTAAGAAGCCAAGACTTTTGCCTCGCTTTTGAAAATGACCAGTTCGCGCTTATAATCTTCTTCATGGTCCACGGATTCGTAAATATTGGGGACTGATCCACGACTGCTCACGGACACGAACGACGGTCTGGGCTGCCGTCTGTGTACGTCGTACATCAGCTGTTGTCTGACCCGCTTCATGAAGTCGCCATATTCCAGATTCTCTTGCTGCTCTTGTTCGTCCTGATCCGGTGGTCGATTGTATTCCGTTTCATCCTGTACCGAACCCTCTTCGCTCCGATGCGCAGTGGAATATCTTCTTTCGTGCTCTTCCAAGATCCAATCTACCTCCGAATGCACATCGGGAGTCTCACTCACTCTTGAAGGGAGTGAAACTGTCCTACTAAGCTCTCCACCGTCTTGAGACTCGGTATCTCCAACCTCTTCGTCGATCGCATCCATTGGGTCTTCACGTGCGACTGTGCTCCCAAAGTCATCTCCCAAAGACCGGAAACTCTGCTGATCTGAACCATACCTTCTCCTGGGTTTATATTTTTTCACCAATGGGTTCCGTTTGCTGGGTTGAAGGAACCCCAACGATATCCTTCTGTGGTTGTTACCGATACCCATACCATTGGTACGCAGTTTTGGATGCATCTGTGCCAAACTCTTCGTCAACATTGTTGTCATCTTAAGCTTAGAGTATATATAGCTACTTTCTTTAGCAGTTTCAAGCGTTGTAGGTACGCCAACGAGCTATCTGGCTTGATTCTGTTCCTGATTACTGCTCGATGAGCTGAAGCTTTTAACAGTTTAACGATCTTAAATTAAGGCATTTGATTAACTAAGTACATATTTTATTTATCGGTACTGGAGTCACCGATAACGCAGCGCTAGCGAACCGCCAGGGCAAGATCTCCCGCCAGAATATCGTAATCGTTAGGTCGTTAAACAGTGTTTATGTATGATTTGGTCGCTGTTGAGCTACAGTTTGCGTTTTTTCAGTCTGCTGTTGGCAAGTTCCTGTCGGCAATCGGGACAATACCAGGAGCCTTTGGGAGGTTCCTTCAAATTGACACATGTGTAGTGAAACCACTCGAATTTGCAATTGGGCCCATCGCACGCCACCATCTCGCCGTAAGAAACACTCTGGCAAAAACAATATAATTGTTTGTCGTCCTCTTCTGCCTGGTTGTAGCCCGAAAAGAGATCGTCGTTGTAATCTTGGAGGTCGAAATTGGGGTCCGTGGAGCCCGCCATAGGCGAGCTTCCCTTGTTGCGGCCCACAGGAGTGCCCTCGCTCTTGCGTTTGCGTTTGAGGGGCCCTGGAGTCGCGTTTTTGCGGCGGCGTGCTTCACCAGTGCCTGACAGCACTGAACTTTCGCGCGAGATTTCGTTGGCACTTTCAGACTCTTTTTCGTCGTTTTCCAGCGGTGCCAAAGAGCCCTCTTCTTCTAGCGTTTTTATCGTGTCTTGCAGCTTCGTAAGATGTTTGGTGACCAGAAACAACGCGGTGTTGGCCAAAACACATTTGCTCTTTTGCAGTGCTTGACATTCGGCCAAATCCTGGCATATTTTGTCGGACAGCTCTGTTTCGCGAGCTTTTTCAGGTCCGCAGCCTTGTTGTTTGTAAAGTTTCTGTATCTGCGAGTCCCGCTGCAGATACTGCTTGCGATGGTCATATATCTTTAGGTCTGCATTTCCAATCTCGTCCAGAATGTATTTGAACTCTGATTGCAGGTTTGAGACATCGAGTGTCGTTTGTTCGAGCGCTGAACTGGGATCCATGATGATAGGAGAGCGGTCGGGGAATCGAACGAGCGCTAATCGTTCGTTTTACTTGAAACTTTGTGGTGAAGAATTAACTACAAGGCGTCTAGCTGTCAGACTTCGCTAAAATTTGTAATCTTTGTCACGTGATTGTAGTCTTTTGGAATCAGCTAGCCACCGTACGGCCCATGACGTTTCTGCCTGCCGTGAGTATTTTGAGCCTTGAGCAGTGCTGATCACTGGCATGCTTCTGGAGCTCGCAATCGGTTCTATATTGAAGTGTGTGTGTGTATGCAAAATTGTGTGCATCACTTTGTACTAAAGTGACGCGTGTCTTCCAATCATTTGTGATACCAGTCCCAGAAACCGCAACATGATGGCTATAACTGTGTGGACGGGTTTGTTTGTTTTGGACAGGAAATTGTATGAGCATTTGCTACTAAAGCGAGGCCATCATGAAGTGAAAAATGAAAAGAAAAATTCCGGATCGGCAGACTGGAAAACCGGACAATGAAGTAGCTGATCTCATACATACACGTTTAAAAATTAAACACTTGTGTGCTTGAATGTCGTGGCTGGAATGATGTCCAGTCGCAAATACGTTTTCACTTGTTGTCATCGATTCTGCAAATCATTAATATCACTGAGCTACTCTCTGTCATCTACTACACGTGACTCATTAGAGAACCACTCACTTTCAGTTCCAATAGTCTGGATCCCCGTCATTTGTGGAATTTATCAAGTGTGTGATCATTACACTACGTTCTGTCCGGGATACACACACCACATGCGAGCTGGAACTTTTTTCCAAGAAAATTCACTACTGCTTGATATTTTCGAATCTGTGTTTGACCGACATTTTCCTTTAATTCAACACCACCACTTTCACAATCCAGCCGGTTCGCGACCGTAAGCATCGACAAACCGTTTTATACGTCCGTCTTTTCCTTCCAAATTGTGAGCATGTAGTTTTAAACTGGCAATCGCGTGACCCAGATTAGCAATATTAGCGATACCACCAGCAAAGCAAAGTAAAGAGAGGCGTTGGCCTCTTAAGGTAACCCTCGCATCAAGGTATATAAAGACCCTGACAGAAGGAGTGAAATTACTGGTCACTATCCAGAAATATTACCACAGCTCAGCTCCTTTCCATTTTGGTTACTAAAGTTTGACTGAGTAAAATCAACATGGGACTTGCATCATATCCTTTGAAATATCTAGCCAGGAAGGTCTTTGGAGATGTGGAAATAGGCAGCGCTTTTGAAGATCCATTCTTTGAAGAAGTTGAGTTTGAAAAACGTTCTTTCTGGTCTGGAAGTTCCAAAATCGTCAAAAAACGCCGCGACAAAAGCATTCCAGATTCAATCCCTCAGGCTGATGGTAAAATTCTACGCCGTGTGCGCAAGAGAGCATATAGTCTGGACATGAAGTTCCATATCTTTGGCATAAGATTCGGGTGGTTAGGTGTGATTGGGATATTACCCGTTGTCGGTGATATCCTGGTGCTCTGGTTGTCGCTACAGGTGTATAAGGAAGCGATGAAGATCAACGGCGGGCTTCCGCCCACAGTGTCCGCACAAATGATCACCAATATAGCCGTGGATTTCGGGCTTGGTCTAGTTCCGATTGTGGGTGATTTGGTCTCGGTATGCTACAAAGCCAATTCAAGAAATGTGTTGGTCTTAGAAAAGCACCTAAAAAGCAAGTACAACAGATTGGCAGCGCCCGTAACGTCAACGAAACGAACGCCGGTAATGCAATGAGAAAATTTTGGGCAAACCCCACCAAACTAAGTATATATAACTTTTTAACTGTCGAGTAGTTTTAAAAGCCTTAAAAAACGTCCGGCAGCTTTTCAACCACGTATGCATGTCCACCCACGCTCATGAGCGGAATCCCCGGCACTTTACGAACCCGCTGTTTCAGTCCAGCATCGTTGGTGGCAACAATGTAGCACTTGTGTTGGAGCACACGGTTCACAATACAGTCATCGGCGTAGGTGCCCTTATGGCTACAACTCAACCTTTGAATCCGAGGGTCACGTGCCAGCTTCAAAGCGATTCTGTACTTGGGGCCTAGTTTCTCGAGTTCGGCCATCACACAGTCAGTGATGATCGGTACACACTTGGCCAGCAGCGCGTCCATCATGCCTCGCACTAGGTCTATTTTCTTCTGGATCGAAAAATTGATGAAATTGGTATCTATCAGCACCTGGTAGGGCGGCTTGATGGCCTGGTTGTATTGGAAAAATAGCGCACTTGATACCTGTGGAACGTGTTTTGTAAGCTCGGAGTCTTCTTTGCCGGCCGTTTTGGGTTGATTGGCCTTAAGACGGGCATCTTTCTTGGCGTTTAAAGTACGTTTGACGAGGCCAAACTTTCTGGTTTTTTTTGCTTTACCCATGATTCACAAGTGTTTTTCGAGGTGCGTGTAGTTGGTAGCAGAACAACGCTGGGTAGCCGACTTGTATGTGTATATGTGTTTTGCTCATCGCTAACTCATCGCTTTCACGATTTCACACGTACGTTATTACTGAAAAACTTCAGTGTCGTTGTATACGTATATGGTACACTCACGACAGCTACCTTGAAGGTAAGAACAAGCCAGACAAAAGCTGGACACCAAAACCAAGCCCGTAATTCTATTTGGGTCTGTTTCGACAGGCTTAAAAAAAATAGAGTGCAAACGTAGGGAATCGGACATAAAATGTGCGTCATCTTACAATAGGTAAACTTGAATTTTTTAAAATTCTAAAACAAAAAAAGTCAGAAAGAACGTCACAGACAGGATTCGAACCTGCGCAGGTAAAACCCAATGCCTAACTCGCTTTCGAAATGTCGAATAGCAGGGCATCGCCTTAACCACTCGGCCACTGGGACGATTTGTTCAAAAACAAGTTTTTTGTGAGAAGATATCAAGCGTACCTTAGCAGTAAGAAGAGAGGCATGGCCACATAATAAGAAGGACAAGCTGCAGATTAACCACTCTGCCCATGTTATGGCTAAGTAAACTCTCGCGAGAAGATGCTACTCTCTTCATAAAACTGCGGGATGCCAATTTGCATTACCTCTTACCATCCCTACAAGCTTTCGTAGTTCTCAATTATTATATACACACACTTACATTGAGGGTTCTCCTCTCTGAATCTTTGGTAAGAGGAGACCTTCACATTCTATCGACGGGTGTCAAGCCCAACAAGGTCATACCATTGTATAGCACTTGTCTAGCGGATGCGTACAGCGCCAAGCGGGCAGCAGCAAGCTCTGGTGTCTGGCCAGCAACCCACAAGACATCGTAACACGAGGATACTTGGTGAGTTAGCTTGAACAAGTAAGTCACCACGGTAGCGGGCTCGTGAGTCTTGGCAGCGTTTCTCAAAACATCTGGGTATTGAGCTAGCAAACGAATCAAAATCTCGGCAGCAGGCTCCTTCAATAGAGAGAAGTCTGCGTTCATGCACATCTCTTTGGTGATTTCAGATGCATTTCTTTCCACAGATCTCAATCTGGAATGGGCGTACTGCAGGTATGGACCGGTGTCACCTTCGAACGAGGTCATTCTCTCCCACTTGAATTCGTAGTTGTTGATACGCTTAGCTTGCATGTCCTGAATCATAACAGCAGAAATACCAACCAAGTCGGCCACCTCATCTGGGTTCTCGATCTGAGCGTACTTTGCCTTGTTGGTCTTCATAACCTCATGCATCTTGTCCTTGGTTTCTTCCAGAATGTTGTCCAAGAACACAACAGTACCCTTTCTAGTGGACATACCTTGAACCATCCCGAAGTTGACGTGCATCAAGTCCTTAGCCCATTCAAAGCCCAGCTGCTTTAGCACTTCGAATAATTGCGCAGTGTACAAATCCTGTTGGCAAGCAATCACGTAGATCATCTTGTCGAACTTGTACTTCTTGTAACGATCCATGGCGGTACCGACATCTCTGGTCATGTAAAGAGTGGTACCATCGGATTTCTGGACAATCGTTTTACCGAGTTTCTTGTTGAACTTGGTCAAATCAATCAAAGTGGCGCCTCTATCTTCGTGAGCCAAGCCCTTTTCGGAGAACATTCTCAAGGCTTCGGCCATGGATTCTCTAGAGGCCTGGGACTCACCAGAGTAAGAGTCGTACTGAATGTTCAATCTGGCGTAAGTATCGACATACTTATCGATCGACAAGTCACGGAAACGTTTCCAGATCTTTAGAGCGTCTTCATCGCCATCCTCCATTTTTTTAAAGTACGCACGGGCCAGACCGTGCGTGGATTTGTCTTCTGGCAAAGTGTCACCCTCGGCCTCAATGTCCTTGTTAACACGAACATAGACATCGTACAAGTGCTTTATAGGGTCGTTCTGTAAGGCTTCTTCGGAACCGTATCTCTCGAAACCAACGGCCAAAAGACCAAACTGCTTACCCCAGTCACCGAGGTAGTTGAGTCTGACGACGTCCCAGCCCAGTTTTTCGTACAGATTAGACAAGAAACCACCAATGATGGTAGATCTCAAATGACCGGCATGGAAGGGCTTGGCAATGTTAGGAGAAGAGAACTCGATGACGACTTTTTTGTTTTCCACCAAGGGCATGGCTCCGTATTGTTCCTTTCCGGTAAGAACGTTAGGAAGCACCACTTTGAACAAGAATTCTGGTTTGAAGAAGAACTGCACAAATGGCCCATTGGCTTCCACTTTAGACAGATAGTCTCCATTTGGGAATTTCTCCGCCCATTCTGTGGCCAAATTTTTTGGATTGGCACCCTTAATACGCAATCTAGGAACTGGAATCAACAGATCACCTCTGTCAAGAGTGTTGGTCCATTCCAACGCTGGGTAAATCAAATCGGTGCTGACGCCAGAAATCTTGGAAAGCTCGGCACTGACGTAGTTTCTCATCAAATCGACAACATTGTGTTCGGGGAAAGAACCCTCTAGAGCCGCAGGCTGCTCAATAGACATCTTCTGCAGCTGAGAAGCGATGGATACAGTGGACATGGTTTTTCGCTCGATACGTTGCGTGGGCTTTACGTGGAAAGAAGCAATAACACTACAATGTGGTTTGATGTGATAGCTTAAACTGTGAACTCGATATAAACGACCCAATGCTCTGCTAAGCATACACCAAAGAAGTTGAACCAAAAATGTAAAACGATAACTTCTTAATATTTCGTTTTCTTGGGTAAAATTTTTTAAAGATGCTAGGTACCAAGAACTGAATAGTAAGACAAGGTTGAGCTACAGTTTTTTGAGTAAGAGTTAATGGTATTAGAATGGACATGGACGCACGTTAATGTACTTTGGATACTTGGTGCTAATTGACGTTATCTTGGTCAAGAACATTTTTGTTAAACTCTAGGAATTATATCGACAACCAACGTCACATTCGTATATTATGATATAGTGGTCCTAAAAGCTATGAACAGCTTGATGTTGACCATTTTATCCCGTAGTTTTTATCTTGATGCCCAAGTTTTTGAGTTTCCCTCTTCTGTAGCTCCCTCCGATGGCTTTTTCCTTGTTCTGCTCGCTCTTTGATGAGGTGCCAAGCTCTTTTTATCACCACCGTCATTTTAAATATTGAGATTGCCGCGTCACAAATAAAATGGATGATCTGACGCAGGGCGAAATGTAAATAGCAGATCGATTGTGACTGAACCTCTTAAAACTACAGATTGATCGGGAATCTTGTGTCTGTAATCGAAGTTCCAAGACGTTTGTAGATTTATCATGGAATCAGAAACAAATTCTCGTTCGCGCGGGCTCTTTGGAAAGATAGCCCGTAAATTAAGTCAACGAGGTACAACGAAAGGTGGTTCTGAAGCTCGGACCGCAGAAGGTGCAACAAAATCGACTACCGGTATCGGGCCTCCAAAGGTTTTATTCCCTGGGGAGACTTTGCATCGAAATAGCAAGATCAGACGGTCTCTCAAAAATGCCAAACGAATCCTGGAAATGGGCCTAGGGTCGCCTGAGTCCCGTACAAGCCCGGCCGAGAGAAAAAACCATGAAATTGACCATCTCAGCATTATCTCTTTATTTGGTAGAGATCATCTAAACCATACCACGCTCTGGCCCTCTAATAGACACGCTATTAAGCCCACTTCCGAAGGAAAAGAAAACTGTAATTCTCCAGAGACATTAAATGTAAAGGTGGACGAGCTAGGCAGGCCACGCCCGAAGCCCATAGTTTACCCACTCTCAGAAAAACAACCCAAAATAGTGGAATATTTGACCGAGCAAGAAATTGCTGATGGCGATTTTTATATTACAATTGGGGAACCGAAACGCACAGCACTTCTTAGTGAGATAAAGGCTCTTTATCTCAACGAAATGCGTAATGCTATCAAGCAAAACCAAAATTGGATTATGAATTTTGATTGTCATCCACAAGGACCTTTAGAATTCAGAGAACGCAATGACAAATATATCACTTTTCTTCAAAATTTACGGAATTTACTGACATACGAAACAGGCCTCTTAGAGGAGATATATGACAGGTATGATATGCTTCTCGAAGAGAACGAACTATTGCACAAGCTTCTTGTCAACAAAGAGACAATGGTTTCTCCAAATATAGTACGAAGCGAAGTTTGATAATATTCTGAATTCTATATTATATACTGTCTATTGTGTGTATGGTTCAAATTATAGATCTTTGTCATAACATCGTTAAAATTATGGCCAGATGATGACCTCATGATGGGTGTCAGCGCCAGCAAGTCTCAGTTCATATGATGTAAATTCATCAGGAATGAGGAAGAGTTAGGCAAAATGGTCGAGAATCGACGATTTCGATTCTCACAGTTGGAGCTTTTGTAGCTCATTTGAAATATGATTGATTTAAATCATTCTCTTGTACCATGGCTTTTCGTCATGCATCAATTCTTCGTTGTTGTAGTCAGCGCCTCTTCTGGATGGTGGCAACCAAGAAGCGGATTTCCATGGCAAGACACCTTCTTCCCATAGTTCTTGAACCTCTTCCAAAGTCAAACCTTTAGTCTCTGGAACGAAGAAGAAAACGTAGAAGAAAGCAAACACCAGGCAGCCCATGAAAACATAACCGTAGTAGAAGTTGATCGCACTGGTGATGAATGGAGTGAAGAACGCAATCAAGAAACCCCATAGCCAGTTAGAAGCGGTAGCAATAGCCATACACTTGGACTTGACTCTCAGTGGGTAAGATTCGGCAACAACGATGTAAGCCATAGGGGCCCAAGTGGTAGCAAAGCAGAAAATGTAGAAACAGGTGAAAACGATCATACAGTTACCGGCACCGGTATTAGAATTCTCCTTGTGTTTGGGGCCGTCAGGATATAGTCTGGTAACACCGACCGAAGAGTAAACCACGAAACAGGCAACCATTGAAGCGGCACCCCATAGTAGACACTTACGACGACCAAATTTCTCGACAGTGTAGATACCGACGAAAGTGGAAGCGAAGTTGACAATACCAATGACAATAGATGTTTGGAAAGAATCAGTCAATCCGACAGCTTTGAAAATCGTGGTACCGTAGTAGAAGAAGTAGTTGTCACCAGTCAATTGTTGCAAAGATTGAATCATGATACCCATAATCAAACGTTGGAAAACCTTAGTCTTAGTGGAGAAAAGTTCGCCCCAGGAAGCGGAACCAGCCATTTTTTCAGCTTCGACACCCGCAGCAATAAGGTCGATTTCAACTTGAACGGCAGGATCTTCGATGCTAACTTTGTTGGATCTAGCAACAGAGCGCTTGGCTTCTTCGATCTTACCTTTTTCGACCAAGTAACGTGGAGACTCGGGAACGAAACACATACCGGCGATCATAAATAGAGCCCAGGCGAAGCATAGACCTAGAGGAACTCTCCATTGCACAGAGTTGGTGTAGGTCTTGACACCGTAGTTGGTGCAGTAACCCAAGAAAATACCGAAAGTAATCATCAATTGGAAACAAGCAATCAAAGTACCTCTCAAATGCTTTGGAGCGACTTCAGAAATCAACATGGGCGACAAAACAGCGATACCACCGATACCAAGACCAGAGATGATTCTGCCGATGAAGTACTGGTACCATTTGTCGATAGAAGCGATTTGGATGATAATACCAACGACGTAGACGACCACAACTGTCATCAAACCAATACGACGACCGTACATGTCACCGACCTTGGACAAAATGATACCACCAAAAGCACACCCGATGTTCAAAATAGCCACGATCAGACCGGTTCTAACGTTAGAAAGGTAGTACTCGCCCTTGCTGTTGATTTCACCAAATCTGCGTTTAAAGTCAGTTTGTTGCACGAAACCGGAAATGGTACCGGTATCCCAGCCGAAAACGAAACCACCGAAAGCGACACACAAGCATAGCAAGACCACGGTGATGTAGGCGGAAGCAGGTTTTTTTGGGATGTCGATTTCCTTTTCAACGGCGTCTTCAGGGAAACGAGTGTCTTTAAGATCGTCGCGGGACTCTTTGTTCGAAGGAGTGGACAATTGCGAGCCGTGACTCACTGTGGAGTGCAAGTCGACTGGCGTAGCAGAGGCTGCTGTGCCGTTATTGTAAGCAGCAGCAGACATTTTTTTTATGAAATGTTTGGAATGTTCTTAGCTAAGAAGGGAAGCTTGAGAAACTGGAGTGGATTGATGGGATAAGAAGAATAGAATAGAAAATATCCAAACCAAACTAATTGAACATAAACCTCTGAATTGTGCTTCTTATATACAATTTTTTTGGACCCAGTCAAACGGACAAAATAGCTGTCGTCTGGTGGGAGTATATTTGCCAATGCTACCGTTATGCCTCTCGGGCTGGAGTCGTTTCGTGCGGCTAGTTCTGAGCCAAGTCGATCAGTTGACCTTTCGTTCCGGGGTAAGTCAGGATCGAGAGGGATAAATCCGACCGATGGGAAGATCTTTTCTCCACCCTCTACGGTCTCCTCTGTGCGATATGCATCTCCGGATTTATTTTTTCCGGCCACCCGGAAAAACTTGGAGATACATTTTTCCGCATGCGTGCTGGGAAATTTTTTCCGAAAAATCTCCCTAGACGCATCCGTGAAGTTTCTCCAGACACCCCTCAGTGGTGCTTTTTCCCGGGAAATTCCTTTTCAATTCTTTTTGACCTGCACAACAGATGCGTCTTTACGGAGAAATTTTGATCCCGTACGCATGTTTCTGGGGAAATATTTAGCCAAGCTAGGGAAGGAGCCGAGAAAATTCTTCCGGGGAGCATAGAGGTCGAGCGTCGGTGTCCGTCCTGCCAATACCAAAAAGTTCACACCACTTTTTTCATGCGTCTAGGTTAATCCGAGTTTCTCCGAAGTCGCTCGCGCGCTGTGTGTGGAACATCAAGGGCTCGACCATACAGAGTCAGGAAAGCTAAGTTCAGTTGTGAACAGTGCTAACCGAACTAAAAATTAATGAGTGTGGGTGTGTGTGCCGATGTGCAGATAAGTGGTGTGAATATCTGTTTTGATCAAAAAGGGTATTACTGAACAAGAGCATAGAACGGTTTTCAAGATAATATTGGCTTATCGTAGCGGTTGGTTTTTCTTAAATCAGGTTTGACTCGGAAAGGATCCGGGGGATGCGATAGCCAGTGGGACAGGCAAGAGTGAATATGGGGAGTTTTTGACTTGACAATTGGCAACGCGGGGTTGTTGGAAATAGGATAATCGCTTTAATGTGTGCTTTGCTAAGAAGAAAGTAGGTATGAATGGACCGTGTGCTGTGGAAGGACGTGGTGAAATTGTATGACATGGTTTGTGAACTAGCATGTCGGCTGATATGATGGGTGACACACTGCTTGGGGGAGGGAGGGGAATCTAATCAGGAATATAGGTAGTGTGGAGAGTTGGGGAGACGTTATGTAAAGTTTCAGAGAGATGTTATTTACGGTCGTCGAGTTCTCGCAATGGTTTTTCGACTGTTGATGATTTCTCTCAGATCAGGGGCGGTGAAATTTTGAAAATTTCATTTTCTAGAATAAGCGAGACTTCTAGGGGACTGTTCGCGTTGGTGGAGTGGTGCCATAGTATGAACTGGTGTCTCATCGCTACGTTTTGCGAGCTTGAATTGCTGGATGCCACGTGAGTTAGTGCCAGATGACGGGACAGGTGAAAAGTGATGTTTCGAGAACACTGATACGACACTTGGCATGAAATACAATAAGGCTTGGCACGCCAAGAGTAGGGTTTAATTACTCTTGGCTATGATGTGGTGATACTAACGCAGGAACTGTTTTCCAATAATTTGACGAGCTTTGTTTTCTCGTCCCTCATCATATCGAGCACGAGTTTCTCAAATTATATCATCGTCCGTGAGCGTCGCTGTCACTAGCTCAGCAAGTGTCAGGTCTCAGCAGACAGATCAAAAAATAATTCAACGTTGTGTGTTGGATTAATAGTAGCAGAGAACACCGGCATTTTGAGTATCGACTCGAGGCATTGGGGTCCAGATAGGGTAGTCCTCTCGATAATTGCTATGGTTTGGGGTTGCGAGTTTTGGAGCTTTCAAGATTTTTTTAGAGCTGTAAGATACACGTAGTGACAACACGTATGTAAGGATCGCGTTTGTTTGCAGAGATTAGATTCCGATTTTCAAAAGTCTGCTGCAGACTTATCATCTCAAAACCGGTACTCATAACTCTTTGCTATTTGGGTGCAGCGTTAGCAAAGACGCCAAGATTCAGAACAGGTTGCATCATGAATCTCAGACCCAGCTCTTTTTGGCGTGATCAAATGGTGAACAAATTGGCAGTCACCAAGATCTCTCAAAAGCTGTTTTGAAGGCTGATACGAGATTTTATAAGAATTTACAACTCTTATAAACAGAAACCATACGCTTACGCCAGCACTTGTCTCCCAGTTGTGTCACAGCGTCACCAAGCGTTAAAATAGGTGTCACTGTGTGATGTACGTACGACGTAGAACAACTGTACTCATGTACTCTTGTACTCATGTACTCGCTATTGGCGCAAAATAGACTGTAATATTATGTAGTAGCATCTGAGTTTCAATCATGAACTCCGGCAACTGTAGACTGAGTTAGCTTGGTTGAGTACAAGCATACAATAGACTCGAAATATTCTGAGACTCCGCTGGTCACACCATACCATGTGTACAGCATCCACGAATCCATCGAACAGCCTCTTCCGAGAGACGTTTTGAGACTCATCATTACTTATGAGATATCATCTCGAAGATACTTCTACGGTTTCTTCTTTTCGTTGTTCGCCGTCGAGCTCTGTAACTTCAGATTGGTACTGATACACAATCGGAAAGTGGCTTTGAACATATCTCGAGAATTTGTTTGCAATTTTGTTTACTGTTCTATTTGGACGTCCTGATTAAGGATGGGAACCCTATGGTGCGCGATGTTTCAAGAATGATATAATTGAAAACCCTGGTGATGACCTCGCAAAATAAAATATTATTGCAGCTAGAACAAATCCCAATTTCGATGCTTGTAGCTAATGGAATGCTCCATATTGTTTTGCGATGGTCACCACTGTCTGTCGCGATTCAAAGACCGCTATGTCTTGGCACAACTAACATATACTTCGGATCTAGAGTGCTACGTTAAAGCTGCAGTCAAAAAGTACGTGGACAATCTCAACGCTCGATGGCAACAAATGACAGTGGGTCCCTCTCCTGGGAAAGGCAAAGCGGGGAGCAAGTTTAAAAGTATCGCGGCTGCTCCTAAACCTGAGACCAAATAACTAGAGAGTTTTGACCACAGAAAATGATATTGAATTTGTTATAGGCAATCAAACGCGACCACGGGCTTCTCGCGCTTTGTCTACTGTTCCGGCCCCAAGCTTGGTAGGAGTAAAATAAAGAGGACGAAACATGCGCATTTTGGGTTGAACGACTAAACACTGAGTTAAAGTGGCAATTTAAGCCCGAAGCGGCAAAACTATAGAGACTTGTGTGTGTTTTCGTTGAAAGAGGAATTGCCGCTCGATGCGGTCGTCTTTACAGGTGCAACGTGCGAGCATCGTGACCATTGGTACCACAACCCCGGGGCCGATGTATGAATGTTGATCTAGTCAATGACAACATTTGAAATTAAATAACGACAACGCGTTGCAGCAAGCTAAGCGCTGATGCCCATGGATACTGTTTGGCTTTTCATGTACTCGAACACCTATGGAAGATAGCTGATATTGGCTGTAGAAAAGAGTAAGTTGAGCAAACGTGCCCGTACTCGCCTCGGTTATCCGATTATGTAATACTGCTTTAATTATTGTCACTATCAAGATATCATCACGTGACTCACATTCGCTCAACACACAACCTTAAAGATGTTGTTCATCATATGTACTCCGTTCATCTTGTCCAGCAGTCTTCTACTTCCTGTTCTCATCTTTCAACCCATTCAGTAAAGCGCTCTTACCGTCAAGAATCATACTACCAAAGACCTGCTTCGCCAAGTGCCCTACCACAATGCACATCTTTCACTTCGCCTTTGCTCACAGTATCTGATTTGTTCATTTCGCTGGACTTTTCGGGCATACCAGGGTACTCAAGTGGTTGTGTAGAAAACAGATCGGGAGTCTCTGTTGTCACTTGGCTGTGTTAATTAACAATTGACATTTCCTACCAATAAACACAATCTCAAAATCCAATGATTCTTAGAAAACATGAAAAAACAATAGATCGATCACTAGCCCCGCCCGATAACAGATGCCATCTTGTATTTCGGTACAAGCTATGAGAGGCGTATATCGTTCAATCCTGTCTATGCTAATCGTCCTGAGTATTCTCTTGACACCCACCCGCTTCAACTGGAGAATCAACTAGAAAATGGAATTTGACTTCAGGCGCATCGGGTTCGAATCTCGTCATCTTCGCAATGTAGGTGACACGATAAAGTGCTACAGCAAAAGGAAAACCTATGATGCATGGAGGCAGACATTCCAGTATTTTACCGCGATTGAAAAATATTAAGCGAAGTTTTTATTTTAGGTCATCTAACCCACGAAGCGGTTCAAGCAGCATTTAGGCAAATTAAGCCGCTTGCTATTTATCTCTATGCGGTGCTTTATTGCTCGCCACTTGATTCAAGAATATGTGGGGGAGAAAAGGTACGAAAGCTCAATTGCTTGCGAAATCGACAGTCTAGCTAGTGGCGTATCTTCGATACTACTGGTAGGAGCGGGCTCTTGCTGAATAATTTACCAAACGTCACAGGTGTCTTGATACAAGAAGTTCAACTTAGTGAGTAATAATTTGCAACTGAGGAAGTTAGGATAGGATACACACCATTTCGTAAAAGTTTATAATTTTATTTGTTTACGATAATTAGATGATGTATACAAACATCTGGATATACAAATAATACGGTTATTCTATTACCGATCAAAAATGCCAAAAAATAGTTGCTGAATTAGTTTAGTCATAACATGTCAATTCAAATCAACACAATGCGTTTGTTGTCAGCCCGCTGTGGGGCCTAGATCATTTCGTAAGTTCGAAATTAGAAGTATCTCTTGTACCAAGGCAAGTTCATGTCATCGTTCAAGTCTTCGGCATTGTAGTCAGCACCTCTTCTGGAGGCAGGGACCCAGCCGCTAGATCTCCATGGAGAGACACCCTCTTGATACATCTCGTTAACTTCTTCCAAAGTCAAACCCTTAGTCTCAGGGATGAAGAAGAACACGTAGAAGATGGCGAAAACCATGCAACCCATGAAAACGTAACCGTAGTAGAAGTTGATGGCACTGGTGATGAATGGAGTAAAGAAAGAGATCAAAAAACCCCATAGCCAGTTGGAGGCAGAGGCAATAGACATGGCCTTACCCTTCACTCTCAATGGGTAGGTCTCAGAGATCAAAACGTAGGCAATTGGGGCCCAGGTAGTAGCGAAACAGAAGATGTAGAAACAGGCGAAAACAATTAGAACGTTACCAGCACCCTTGGAGGTAACGTCGGGGTGGTTAGCACCTTCAGGATATAGTCTGGTGACACCAACAGAAGAGTACACGACGTAACACGCCACCATACCCGCAGCACCATAGATCAAACAGTTACGACGACCGAATCTATCGACGGTGTACAGGGATAGAGAGGTCGAGAAGAAGTTGACAACACCAAGCACAATAGCGGTTTCGAAAGAGTCAGTCAATCCGACGGCCTTGAAAATAGTGGTACCATAGTAGAAGAAGTAGTTGTCACCAGTCAATTGCTGCAAAGACATAATCACAATACCGTTGACGGTACGTTTCAACATTTGAGGCTTACCAGTGAGCAATTCCACCCAGTGGGCTTCACCGGCCATCTTTTCAGCTTCGACACTGGCTTCGATTTGTTCCAATTCCAAGGTGACAACGGCGTCTTCCATCTGGGCCTTGTTGACACGGGCCAAAGAGCGTCTGGCTTCTTCGAGTCTGCCGTATTCAACCAAGTAACGAGGAGATTCTGGGACGAACGACATACCACCAATCATGAAAAGAGCCCAAGCGAAACATAGACCTAGAGGAACTCTCCATTGCACGGAGTTGGAGTAGTTCTTGGTACCGAAGTTAGTACAGTAACCCAAGAAAATCCCACCGGTGACCATGAATTGGTAGCAAGACACCAAGGTACCTCTCAAGTGCTTTGGAGCGACTTCAGAGATCAACATAGGGGACAAAATGGTGATGGCACCGACACCCAAACCGGAGATAATTCTGCCGATGAAGTACTGGTACCATTTGTCGATAGAAGCGATTTGGATGATAATACCAACGGCGTAGATGATCACGACGACGGTTAGACCGAGACGACGACCGTAGACCTCACCAATTTTACCCAAAACGATACCGCCAATGGCACAACCAATGTTGAAGATAGAGACAATCAGACCGGTTCTAACGTTAGAAAGATAGTGCTCGCCCTGACTGTTGACTTGACCAAATCTGCGTTTGAAGTCAGTTTGTTGCACGAAACCGGAAATGGTACCGGTATCCCAGCCGAAAACGAAACCACCGAAGGCAACCATGACACAGCAGATGGAGACGAATGCGAAATCAGCACCGCTCTTGTTGGCGAGTTGCTCTTCAGCATCCTTTTTCAGCTCATCGATCTCGTCGTGCGAGTCGACTCTGTTGGCCTTGGGCTCTGGAGCGTTCATGACGTTCGAGTTCCGAGAACCCTGGTCTTCCGACACACTTTTGGAGGTGAAGATGTCCTGGGAGGGACCCACCTCAGGCGAAGTACTGCTCATCGATGTGTAGTGTGCGATTAGACAAGAATGGACTTGAAAAACTTATACTTTGAGAAAAAGCTCTAGTAAATGCTTTATCGTAATCCTACTAGTCGATGGAGAGAAGAGAAGAAGAAATATTATAAACCATACCTAAATTCGGCGGGGTTGGTTCCAGGATTCTTCTCCACTTATATACAAATTCCCATGCCATGGGTTTTATTGATGTTTGTCCCGCAATTTTTTTCTTAGCTCAGGCAAACTCTGAGTGCAGTAGGTAGGCAGCGTCTTGTGCGCACATTTCGTACCCCGGTGCTTTTTCTGAATCGTTCGATGTCGAAATTGTTTGCTTGACTAACTGTCCTCGTCCTGCCCTCTCCTGCTTTCTTCTTGCTGCTGCTACTACTGCTGCCACTATCATTCTTTTTTTTAGCGCACCAGTTTCTCAGACCACCACCAGTTGTGTTCCCGCTTTCGCTTTGGACCGCTTAGATAGCAAGTAACTAGCAGGCTGCTATTCCACATAGCTTTGGTGGGCAAAGGACACTTTACTTACTGGGCATGCTGGGCTTGCTCTTTCTTCTCATCAGTGTGAGTGTTAGTGTGAGTTGTGAGAGACGGCA
The DNA here is from genome assembly GCA_900074715.1 of Lachancea meyersii CBS 8951. Classification (NCBI taxonomy): domain Eukaryota; kingdom Fungi; phylum Ascomycota; class Saccharomycetes; order Saccharomycetales; family Saccharomycetaceae; genus Lachancea; species Lachancea meyersii. Next base: position 1,839,517 of record LT598484.1, on the reverse strand, counting down.
CGTCATAGACTCGGAAAATACTGGCGTGAAAAAGTTTTTCCGGTGCGACTCCGGCCCAGAAATGTCGCAGCGGATCCCGGAAAAAAGTTTTTCCGAGGTGTGCGTGTCAGTTTGCAAGCAAGACAGCAAAAGAAAAACAAAGCAGAGTGCTAAGAAGTTGAGAGAACGAAGAAAAAACAGCGATAGCGACTGTGGCCAAGTCAAGCCAACAGTTTCAACACCGCCTGGCCCGTACGGTCGTGTTTGTTTGCTAGTTGGTTGGTGGGTGATGCGTTGCTGAACGAAGGAGGATCTGAGTAGACGGTACCTTTTTCTCCCACTGATGAGAGCTTTAATTCTGATTCGTGGGGCTACGAATGTAATTTATTAGCTCTGCTGCCAAAGGGTTCTTGCAATCAATTTCTCTTGGCCAGTTTGAGCTGCATGAGTTTAGCGGGCACCAACAAAGCGCCGGCTTCTTTTGGCTTATGACATGGTATTGCTGTTCATATTTCAAAAATCACGTGATCGCAACGTCATAATCGCTGTGTGTAATGGTTTTTCCGGTTCAGGGCCCTTCGGAAAAACAATTTGCTCAGACTTTAGCGCGGTCGGAACATCTTTGCTGCGAGAGTTTTTCCGACCGCGGAGGAACTGGGTTTTGATTGCCGATGGATGAATTCTTCCGTGGCCTCCAAATAAACTACGTGTTGGTGTTCTTTGATATTCTTGAAGACGACCAATTGCTGTCGTTGGACAAGAGATGAATGGGAAAACCGCCTGGCAGGCAGAAGCAGAGGCAGTTACAGATGCATGCCCTACTTGCTATGTGTGTTTGATGAGTGTTATGTGTAGTTCTTGATGAAGAAAGGCTAGCAGTGCTACTGCCACTGACGTCGGTCGCTTCGACGACTGCGTTTCGTTCTGAGCTTTTTAAATGTATAATGACGATCATTGATTCTGGCAGCTTCGTGATTGTCTCGGGGGCTGCACTCCTAAATTGTAGACTCGTTATGCGGAGCACACACCCTTGCGTGCCTTGAGTAACGTTCGTGCTCCTGCGACACAGACGTAAGATGTGACACAAACAACAGCGTTTCTCTCTCCAGCAGCCTTTACATAACACTAGAACACCAACCATATGCATAGTTATTATTCGTTGGGGTTCCATTTATTATTTGGTAAAAATAAGTAGCCCAATCCATGAAAATCTCAGCTTCGAAAAATACCTATTACCTGCTATCACAGCAATTACGCCTCACTATAGGACTCCTCAGTCACTTCCTCAGCCTCAGAAATGAAAGTGATCTCACTCCAACCCATACCCTTCACTGGCGCTTCGTCGCCGATCGTGAGGTCGAAATCGTTAGCGTATTGGTAAATGTAGGGCTTGGTGCCAGCAACACCGGACACAATATTCTTGACAAAAGAAGGAATCTCTTTCATGACATCGACTCTCTCAACCAGCTGTGACAGAGGCCCCGACGCCAGGGCTTTCACGCCAGCGGCAGTGTCAATTTTCTCGTTAGGAACATCGGAAGCAACACCGTTGAAATCGACCTTGAGCTCTTGAGGTACTGGCCAACCCACAGAATCAACTTGTGGATCGACATGGGTCGCTTCGTTGTTGACGGTGACACTGACAATGTCGTCTTTGGTACAAAGTATCCCGATCGACACTTTCGTGTTGGCGTATGACTTGGGTGTCGTGAACTCCATAAGAACAGCACTGTGAGAGTCAGACTGGAAGTTGAGAAAGTTCCAGGATTTGGCCGCGTGGTGGGGCTTCATGCCTTGCATGGCCATCACAAACATCGAGTAAACGGGTGTTTCGTTTTCGAAAACGATCTCTTTGTAGCTGGGTTTCTCAGAGCCTATGCTCACGTCGACCTTTAGAGAACCGTGGCACATGTTTCTGGGCCAGAAAACGTGTCTCATGCTGCCCCAAGGTTGCTCTAGGTTGTCACCGTAGTAAGTGGTACCGTCTTCGCCGACTTTAACGCCAGGAACTGCGCGGTCGAAAGTCAAGTCGATCGTGGTGTCTGGAGAGACAGAAGCCTTGAACGTGATCTGGGTTCCAGCTGCGTCCATCTCGATGGCGAGGTTGTTGGCGTAGAAGTTGGGACCTTCGATACGGAAATTCTCCAGTTTGGTCGAGGTCCAGATGTTCAGCTCGGGCGTGTTGACGTTGTAGACTCTAAAGGTTAGCTGAGCCGTCGTGTGCAGTCCCACGATGTTGGAATGGATAACCTGGGCGAAGCCGATGTAGCCTTGCTTGAGGTCTGAGAAGTAGAAAGTAGCGGTCTCCACATTGGTATGACTGGGGCTTTGCCAGTTAAAATCATCTCTTGTGGTCTGATGGAACGGCTGCTTTCCCTCGACTTTCTCGGTCACTGGATGGATGAACTCTTTGCCGTATTCAGGCTCTGCGATACCGGTAACGGCAGAAATGCCACCTTGAATCCACTTCAACATCAGAAATGGTCGATTGGTGTCGAATCAAAGGGGAAAATGCGCCTGACGATCTTTTACGACAGGATCACTGTTGGAACGAGATTGGAAGCTTGAAGAATTCGCAAAAACGAGAACCAAAACCAACAATATTCACGAAATACCAGAATTACCACCACTATACGTTATATACAGCGTAATGGGACTGGAGATGGTGTTATGTTCATCGAACAAGGAGTGTGATGAGCTTTAGATGTCTGTGTTGTACTTTTTTCATTGTGTAGAGGAGATCTTTCGTTTAAGGTTATATGTTGAGAAAAAAGTTCGAGTACGAATACGAGTACACGAGCATGAGTACAATTTTCAAAGTAAATTACATGACGGGAGACTACGAAGAGTTGATCGAGATGAAGATGTCTGGGACATCATAGGAATATTAACGAGACAGAATTACATTCCTCTTACTGTTTCTCTTTGGCTAGGTTCAGATCTCAATTAAGAACGATCATAAGGTACATAATTGTTACAGAACAAAAAATAATACTCCGCGACGGGGAATTGAACCCCGGTCCCGGGCGCGACAAGCCCGAATTCTAGCCACTAAACTATCGCGGATGATTTCTGAGGTGCTAAAAGTCAGAAGCGGTTGTGTGGTGCATCTGGCGAGCTCAGAGCTGCGATGTCCAAACGGTATCCCAGTTCTAGCATTCAAACCATGTTTTCACGATCTGGGCTCACGAAGAGCACGATTTGATCGAACTTCAACTTCGTGATTAAAACATCCCTTTCAAGCAAATTGGGCCAAAATTCGATTTATATTCCATTACAATGGCAGACAAAGCTGAATCTCTGTAGTAGTGAATTTTCTGAGGTTTTCAAACACTTTCTTACACTTTAGAGTGGCGGGTGTCAGATTGTGCGGTTTTTACGAAAGTAGCGAAGAACAATTGTCCAAAGACGACGTTATGATAGAATGGCTGCGTTGAAAGAAAGTGTCACCGGTATTGAACAAAAACTGCCGCGTTACGCGTGAAACTCACATAAACCAGTCTCAACAGCACCAGTAAATTGAACCACTCGGCGTAGCTTCCGTAGCCAAATGATGCGTTACGCTCTTAGATTGCGCGAAAAAGCGTCTGTTTTGATAAAAGTGATAACTGGACCAGCCAAAAAATTTTTAAAGCTGTCAGCTATGCCAGAAGCGATGATCCAATGGAAAATGAAGCTCTTTAAGTGGCAGTTGCATCATGTTCGGGACCAAATTGACTCCCAGGACATTTGCCAGGTCGTACATTACTCCGTCCTTAGAACATTTGAAAAAAGGCGCCGGTTTAGGTGGTATTTTCTCGGAAAAGGGATTACAAACTGCTTGGTTCGACAGAGCAGAGCTTTATACCGATAAACTTAACCAGTATCTCAGGCACAGCGAAGAAAAACCATTAGAAAGTATAGTACACGAATATGCAAGGTCGGCATCCAAGCGCGAAGTTTTCAACCAGGCTTCTCAGCTTTACAACTTAAGGTTCGCCATGTCTTGTCTGCACGGCAGCGATCTGCCAGCGGCTCAGAAACCAGGTCCTAGTGCGCTTTTGGAAACGCCGAAGCTGGAACTTAATTACAAAAATGACCCTAGAGAGACTGGTAACGAAAGATTAAGTTCTGTCATCGCTTCGTCATTCGGGTCCTTGATTGAATTCCGATCCTTGCTGCTCAACTCCAGCAAAGCTATTTCCGGCGATGGTTTCACCTGGCTAGTGGCCAGAAAAGTCAACACATCTCAAAGAGAATCGTTAGTTTCCGGTAATGTGGAGTTTGACTGGCTATACGTTTTGAATACTTATAACGCGGGATCTCCGTTCAATTTCAATAAAGTTGGACACATCTCTGACCTACAGAAGCAGCTCGCGAAACTCCAGCCCGTGGCGGAGCAAGAAGAACCCAAGGAATCGAACCCACTGCAAATTAAGTCAATTCAAGAGGCCAGAGAATCGGAATCTTTCAAATCTACCACATATGTTCCACTCTTGGCTATAGATGCTTCCCCTAAGGCATGGCTCACAGATTATGGCGTTTTTGGTAAGGATCTGTACTTGGAAAGAGTATGGGAGTCTATCGAATGGAATATCGTGGAACAGAGACTCCCAGCAAGAGCCCCGAATTACCAACTAACGTGAGCTCGCTTTTAAGAGAAAAAAAAAACCTTTCCTGTAAATATATAATAGACATAGCATATCAGTGAATGCTTTTTTGGCTCTTTAGAAGCTCGGTAAGTCCAATTGTTCGAGGCTACCCTCTTGTCGTCTTTTATTTTTAAACTTGAAGTCCGTGTAAAGATGGCTTTAGTTGGTAGTAACAGCGCCTTCATACAATCCATGACCGTGATCCATTTTCATATGTTCTTCAGTTTATGACTAACTATGGTTTCCCCCAGCTCATGGCTTTCTACCTACTTTTAGACTCTTGACTCTTCTCATAAACTTGTTTCCTGACGCAGATTTCTTTGCAGCTGGGTCAATGCGTCCACCTACGTATACGTCTTCGTCTGGATCGACGTTGTCGTACTCCAAATGACCAGAATGCGTCTTGGTGAGTTGTAAACGCTCTTGTTTGCGGGTATCGGCAGAGAGTGGATGTAGACGATTGTAGCTGTTTTGAGCACCCTTGGCTGGAGCACCATCCAAGAAAGTGGTGGATCCTAGACCATCGGTGGTGGGTCCATGGACAAGCTGCGTTTGAGCCTTTGTATCGAATTGGGTTATTTTTCGGCTGTTGGGTTTGATGGCGTCTACGGTGGCAGTGGACGATGCATTGTTGACCTGGTGGTACGGCCTGCTGGCGTACAAGTAGGTGTCGTCGTCGTCAACGGACTCTTGGCCAAAGACCTCTTTCATGGGCGACTTGCTGTTAGCAGCGCCAGCGATAGAAGAATTAGGTCCATTTGCTGGGAAAGCCATTACAGGGGCCACCTTTTGGTTGCGGTTGCGATGCGGAGTGCACGCATCGAAGGGTCCGTCGTGATGGAAGGCGCCGCCAAAGAGGCCCGTGACGTCGAGTTTATCGATTGTGTCGACGTTTTTGGCAAGTGGTTTGGACGAAGACGAGCTGGAAGAGTGTTTTTTGTCCCTGGACGACTTACGCTGCGACGACGACGAAGGCTGGTGAGTACCAGAAGACCGCGAGGACCCGGATTTCTCGCGCTCGGACCGGTCGCGCGACGCATGCTGGTGGCTGCGGTGTCTGTGGGAGCGCGACGAGGCCGATTTCTCGCGTGGACGCGCAGCGTCCTTTTTGGGGCCTGCAACCTCGTCGTACGCAGGAGGCAGGTCTTCTGCGGGAAGTGAGTGATCGTCGATGGGCGTGTGTTCCAAGTATCGACGTCTCAGCCGGTCTTTCTCCTCCTGAGCAGTCGGGTACGTCGACGAAGCGGTCGACGCGTCGTCTGTGGCGGACTGCGGGCTCAAGTCCTCGAGAAATGGGTTTTTCGACGCTGGGCGTTGTGGTGGTGTCATGCTGCAGTATCAACGAAAGTTAGTAAACGAACCAGGATGTGGTAGAGGGTGTGATGAAGAAGGTTTAACGGGGGAGAGACAACAAATCGGCAAAGAATTTCCAAACTTTCAACCAAAACCGTCAAACTTCAAGAATTCACGAATTTAGAACTTCAAAACCTAGGGACCTTAAAATGTTAAAACCTCCAAAACTTCAAGCTTTCAGAAACTTCAAAAAGCTTAAAATTCCAAAAACCTCAAACTTAAAACGTCGTCAAAGGAATGCATCCATGTTCTTGCTAGACTGACCTTAAACTGCCCCTTTGCAGTTTATATTGGCAGTGTGTTGCGAAAACCGCCCGACTGGGCGCGCGGCGGACGCGCTGGCTGGCTGGAACGCGGGTCTGGTCCCCGGGTAACACGTGAAGTACAAGAACACGTGATACACGTCGTCACGAACGGAAATGAAGAAAATCCACCACGTGATATATCACAAGGAAAGTCAAAAGCACATGACAGACAAAACACGTGATGTTTAATGCATCACACATCACGCATCAAGCATCACGTGCCACATGTCCCAGACCCATCTCCCTCTCTCCATCTCTCTGTCTCTCTGTCTCTCTGTCTCTCTGTCTCTCTGTCTCTTAGTAGTAACATACCTTGATCTCATATCGCTTCCACTGCGTGGTGAACTCACACGTGGTAAACTCTCGCTGGGCTCTTCTTCAATGCTGTCGGTAAAACTCAGTAACGATGAGCTCTTATGGTAGAACTGCCCGGCTCCTGACCCAGACCCAGACCCAGCGTTAGCTGAGGTCTTGTATGGACTGTGTATCGCATTCGACGACACCCATTTCTGGAATTCCTCGTCACTTTGATAGGTCTGCTGCTGTTGCACGACCGAGTCGGTGCGAAACGGGTTATTCGACGACAATCGGCGAGCGGGAACAGCGGGAGGACGATCAGAACTCCTCGACCGTAGCATAGGCAGGTCAGGCATCGCTCAGCGTTTGTGTGTGTGTGTGTTTGAGTAAAAAAGGTAAAAAGTTTGGGTCAAAAACTAAACTCTGGGCGCTTAACGCGAAAGCTACCGGTGGCGACGAAAAAAGATATGTGTACGAGGGTATATAGCGAGCAAGGCCGGGCTAAAAATGGTGCTGGATTTGGAAAGCGCGGTATTGACGCCAGAACACGCGCTAAAACGTGTTTAAGAGGTGTTGTGGGATCAAATTGGAGGACTAGAAACGCGTATGTTGATGGAATGAGTATGGGGACGAGAAAAGGGAAAATTTTATGAGAGTGTGAGTTGTGTCGTTTTGTACGGGGTTGATGAGCAAGTTATAATTGACTATTAGCATTATGAACAGTTGGGAGCGCTAGTGAGAGCAGTTGTATGTTGGTAGAGTACTATCAACACAACTCAGCAATTGAGAGCTTCAGCGATCAATTTTGAATGAGTAAAGGTCTAGCAGTATGATTATTGACAAACCCGAGTACGAGTACGAGTACAGCTGAGAGTTTTAGCGAAGTGGGCTTCGAGCACCATCAAGCAATTGAGAACGATAGCGACCAGTTGTGAACATGTAGAGAACTCTTAACACACTTGAATAATTGAGAGCGTCAGCTACCAGGCGTGGCAGTTATACTGATGAGCCCGAGTACGAGTACGACCGCGAGTACGAGTACAGGCGCATTGAACAGGGCTACAAGCACTACTGAACAATTGAGCGTCAGCGTTCAATGTTGATGAAGAACAGAATTCTTAGTATTTCCGAACAGTTCAAGACGTCTGTAATGGACTTTAAGTAACTAATTTACAAGCCTTAGCGGAGAAATTTCCCTACATACGTCAGCGATCGGTAGTAACAATAAGCTTGGCCACCAGCTTGTAGTTTCCACCACTGTTTGACTTGAATACCGTTAGCTCCCTCAACTTTAAGCTTCTTGCATCTCACTTGTACCATATTCATGTTCACAATGTTCACAATGTTCACAATGTTCACAATGTTCACAATGAAATGGTGTCGCTGTCTTGTAGCTAGCCAAGTACGCCCACGAGCACACCTACTTCACTGTGCTAGTATAAGACAACCAATTGAGAAGAGACTCGGCCATGAGTAGAGAGCTTTCTAAATGACTGAGCGATCGCAAGCGTTGGAGTATAATTGTGACTTATCAGGACGCTGTACAAACGAGCGCTGGCGCTCAGTTGTAAATAACTGGATATTCGTAGTATTATTGAACAAGTGACAGGATCAGTACGACAGCGTCAGTAACTGATTATAAATGCGTAAAATGGATAGAAGCTACAATGGAAATTGAGCGAGGTCGAACAATCGCAGGAAGTCACTCGTAGCATTTTAACAACTGAGTGTCAGCGATCGATTTGATTACGTAACAAAACCTGACACTACTACAGAACAATCAAGAGCGCTAGCTGTCGATCGTCAGTAGGCAAGCAGCTTCAAGTATAATTGCTGTTTCTCACTATTGTGAAAACGTGTAAGGGTCCTCTCTTTATTGTGCTTGTGAGCAAGTCCTCAACTGTCACTTTCAACTGAGAACACTTACGGTGGCCAAAGTGATACTAACAGTCTCTTCTTTCTCATAATCGATCGCTCTGCTCTCAATTGTTCAAACGTGTTACGAGTTTGCTACATGCTTTGAGTATCCATTTCTATTACAAGCATTCCTACATCCTCTCCCACCTTCCATCGCTCGCTCTTACTCTCGATTGCATTTGTAGCTCAAAATTGTATAAACTTCTGACCAAAATGTTCGTGATCCCGCGCGCTCGAAATTTTTGTGAAATTATCGTTGGCCAGTCGGGCCTGAATTTGCTTGTGCAGCGAAACCAGATAATTATCATAATTCTCAACCATCTCAATCGATTTGTCTTCGCACAGCAGCGCCGCCATGGTGTGCGAATAATGTGCATCCACATGTGGCCGCAGTGTCACCACTGGCACGTACGTCCGCCCCACCATTTGGCGCCAGTTCTGCAAAACATTGCGGGCCTTTGTGTTGATTATGCTGTCAACCGTGGGCAGACAATTGCCCACAAGCGCCACCTCTTCTGGTTTTGCATTTGTATCATGAACGTTCAATAGATCGCGTAGGAGCAACTTGTTGGTATTTTCGTTTAACCATAAAAATGCCGTTGTGCCGTCAAAAATCAAACAGCATCCACCGTCTACGAGCTCGCGACGTGCCGCACGCACACACAATAGTTCTGAGGCCATAGCTTGCAGCAAGAGATCGTTTTCATCCGCAAATGTAAAGTCTGTCTCTTGCAAAAGCTCGTGCAATGGGAGAATCTGAGGGTATAGTTTGTACAGCATTTGAGGCAGAGGGCTGGTCAGCCATTGGAATAGATCGTGAACTCGTGCGTTCCCGTTCGCAGATCTGCTATTGTTTTTCATCAGCTCAGATTTCTCGAAAGAAAGCAAGTGGGCTGCCATGGTTTTGAGCGAGTCTGGTAGCACCAACTGGCTCGATGGCGATCCCGACACCAAGCCACGGTATTGTGTCAACACATCAATGACTTTTCCATCAATGGTCTTCCGCATTTGCACAAAATTGCAGTCGCCCAAAGTCGTTAACAGGTCGTGAACCATTATGCTGATTACGGCGTCTTGGTTGACGAATTTGAAAACCTCATGGATGTTTTCACTGACAGCCCCGGATACATTCAAGGTGCGCACTTTTCTCACCCCATTCAAATCTGTATACAACACGGCACACTGGAAGTGAACGTCCTCGGGAACCGCTAGCTGACCTTCGTATTTGAAAAGCACGCTTAAAGTCGTGTCCTGGTGAATGACCGGTATCAGTGGCTCTCGGCTCGAGTTGTCCACGGACTCAGAGTAGTAATTGTAGATCGAGAGTCCAGCAGAGCACCGGACTTTCAATTGTGCATTATAGCCGATCGTATTAGCTACGCTGTGCAAAATGTCATTGACAAAAGTAAACTCGTCTTTCTCCAAATGAAAATTGGGGTAGTATTTCAAAAATCCAGACGTCGCCCTCACAGGTTGTCCAACAGAAACCATGTCCATGAATGCAGAGCTTGTGCAAAACAGGTCTAACGAGATACTAGACTTTAAAAATTCCTGACCTAGCTTCAAGTAAAAATCGTTTTCGCATTTAAGTGTCTTCTTCAAGGCTTCTTCTTTTCTCAATCTTAGATTTCCAACGCCGTGTGCTGGTTTGGAACCCAAACTGACCAAAATCTTACCTCCTTGTCCCTCAGTTATGGTGTCTATGGCCAATTTGGCGGCCTGTAGGGCAGATCCATAACATGCCTCGAAATGATGCGAGAACTTGTTGTCCTCGATATATGCAATTATTTTGCAAAGCGTATCTTGAATGACGTGCATGGATTCCTCTGGCCTAACGAAAAGCCCGTTGAACATCGGTAAAAACACGTCCTGTAGATCACTGACAATGTACTCTTGAGCCTGACTGAGCTCTTTCCGGAGGTTGAAAAATCGGATTTCTTTATCGAAGGCCATAATGGCAATTTTACAGTTTGGCTGCTCTTTTGCAATGTGTTCGATGCAAGCCCTAATACCCTCTACCATCACCAAAGAGCTTTTGTTTTCATTAGACATCGTAGAGATATCCACGAGAAAAACGTAGTGCAATGGAACATTGACTTTGGCTCCCTTGGAGTTATAGACATCGGGAACCAGAAAATCCACGGTGCCCTTCGAAAGCTCCGGCCTTTCGTGAATGTCCGACCTCATGCCGTTGGGCGTCAAAGGAGCTGTGTAATCCTCGCTCAATTGCGTGCTGACTTTACAAAAATTGCAAATGGCCTTCGAATCAAAGGTGAATGAATATGCTGGATTCACGTATGATCTGCACCTCCTGCACCTCAAAGGACCACTCGTTCTTGACACGTCAACCTGCAGAACGTCGTCACCAGGAGAAGAGCTTGCAAACGGCTGGAGAACGGCCCCCATAGGCAATTTTGCCGCTGAACGGATCTGCTCATTCCGAGGGACGTTGTACATGGTGAGACCCATCTTACGCGGATCACTAGAGCCTTGATCGACACAGTAGTACTGCGTAGTTGCACAAGGTGGAACAGAGTCTCTAGAAGTGACAAAAGACTGCGCGATGTATGCTGCTTGGTCGTCAAGCCTTTGTCTGGGCACATAGTGGGATGTCACCAAACTTGGCGATTCCGCTCCAGCAAATTGGCTATTTGGTGCAGGTGCAGGAGACGAAAATGTGGAATTGACATGCTGGCCAATTGGTGATGGCGCGTTAGTTTCAATACCCGGGAAAGATGGTGCTTGAACACCAGAATCAAAAGTATGAAAGGCGCGATTGGGTCTTCGACTTGTTTTTCTGGTCCCAGTGGCCACCGGGCCTTGGTCCAGTTCCAGACTGGAAAGACTATGATTGAGTCCCTCCATCAACGAAATGACGAATAAACAGTCTGCTAGAACAGCTGAAACTACCTGTTGACGTTGGCGTTAACCTAGCTGAACAGTTTCAAGAGGCTCTGATGCTCTATTTACTACAAGGCTGGAAAAAATCATAGTGAATAATCACTTACTACGGAAGCGTTGTTTTACCAATACCTGTCAGTCAAAGGACTTCGACTAGTGCAATGGTCTAGGATCGATCTAGGACTGGTGTAGGAATAGTGTGTATTTGTTTGCAGTCTATGAGGATTGTATGGATATTTTTTGAGCCGGTCAAAATCAATAGGAAGCCTTTTGTTTTTGTTCAGATTGATAGCACCATTGTCGCTGTTATTACCAGTGGGATCAGCGTCAGATAGGCGCATGTTTTATTCCATGTGCGAGAGCTCAAGGAGGCGGTCTTGATGGCACTGTTATGATGTCTGCGTCGGCTAAATGTCGATGTGGTACCAGTTGTGTAGCTTGTGTTGTATAGGACTTTCCCAGTGAAAATGACGCCGTCAGATGAAATTGTGGCTGTAAACTGGTTCACTAAGCTGCAACTAGCGGCTGGCTCCGCAGTGGACGCATATAGAACTAAAGTCTCATAAGACGAGTAGTTATTGCTTGTGGCGAAGGGAATTACGCCCGATTTGATGGCAGATGCGTCTTCAGCAGTGGACACAGCCCGGTGTTCAATATGTGATTGGCCGCTGGTATAGAAACTCGCATCGCTGAAAGATGTGTGCGATGACAGCGACGTTGACGTGGAGGATGTGGATGATGTGGTTTCAGTTGTGATTCTCGGCAGTGTAGAGGCCTGCGCCAATGCGATTTGGTGACTCTCGAGCTCGGCCGCCAGATATACGTTTTTGATAAACGATCCGCCAAGAATGCTCAAGCCGATGTTCGTCTCCGGCAGCAAACGCAGCTCGCATGCGGGTTGTGAGTTAGAGAAATGTAAGCTGTCGTTAGTGGCAGGGTCGTATGTTGGACCCATCAGGTCCCTCAGAGGGACGTTGATAATTAAATTTCCAAACTGGAAAAGGATGGAGGCGTCCATCGAAGCCACATCACAAGCCAGAAGCCAACGGTCCAAAGACTCGACGTAATACGCATTCGCTTGTACAGCGATCTGAATGATCAAGCTTAGAGGCAGGAAACTGTAGCGGTATCGGGAATCAAGCAGAACGGGCTCTAAAAAGTAATCGGAGGTTAAATTTAGAACATGACCAGCGCTGTTGCGCACACTGACTTTGTTAAGCGGGATAATTGGGTAGCCCCTAGAAGAAAACCCACTGGAACTGTTCACGAATGGCAAAGTATCGAACTTGACGAAATCGCCAGTGTATAGGGAGCGGTCGACTCCGCCCAGGATAAGTTTACCACAATTTTCAAGACCCTCGAAAAAGCTTATCGGATTGACGGTATCTCCTCCCATCCAAAGCGAGTAAGAAGACGAGTTGATCAAACCGTTAGAGGCCATCTGATCCAAGAAGTAGTACGACCTATTGTACTGAGAGGAGTCGACGACATTGCCAGGATAATTGATTTTCCCACCTAGCCCTAGGGCTCCTTGTAGTAAACCATACGTCGCCTCGGTGGCACCAAAGAACGCATAATCTTGGAACCACAGAGAACTCGAGTTAGTGCGCCAATTCACCGTACCGTTACTCGCTTCGCTTGAGCTTGAAGTACCGATCTGGTCTACCGACACAAGTTCCAGAGTGTCGCTGTAAGCGGAACTATTGAAGGAGATGCGGTCCATGAATGCGAACTCGGAAATTTGGCCATTTGAGATGTTAAGCGCGGTTGAACTGTCGTCTGAATTGTAAAACGTAGAGCCTTCGGCGACGCCCTCCTCTTCAAAGAGTACTGACCCGAATTGCTTAGCAAGGAGCCACGTGTATGGCTGCACGACGTCCACTCGAAGCATTTGCATTTGGCCTGGGGTACCTACAGATGCGTTGATGTAGTAAAGACCAGATGCGTCTTTGTTCACCCTTAGCGAGGGGAGAGAGCCTTGGCTATCATCTGCTATACAAAACCGCAGTGCTCGCAGTACCAAAGCACACAAGAACACTGGCTGGAAGGATGCCATCGGTGTTGGAGGATGCGGTGTGTGGTGTAGTATTTTTATCGATGCCCTCTTATTTTTCAAATTTAGATATTCGATTGTTAATGAGAGAGGAAAGAGAGAGGGAGAGGAAAAGAGAACGCGTTAGTAGATCAAGAGAGCTGAGTGACGCATGAGTCGAAAATGGAGACGGCTAGAGGAGAAGAAAGATGATGGATGGTTAAATAGAGACTATCAAGTGTACACTGACGCTAACCGTGATATAAGTAAAGACATATAGTACGGTGCTTACCACCATAATCTCAACACTAGCTTCAGTAGCTCAGTCGGAAGAGCGTCAGTCTCATAATCTGAAGGTCGAGAGTTCGAACCTCCCCTGGAGCATATGTTTTTGCAGGTTGGTCAGCTGCAACCCACTACGTAAATGGTGATCATGCATCTCGTTACAAGTCTTGAGTAAAGACACAACTTTATACGCCCCAATGCCAAGTCAACGCGGCCTGACACAAGCAACACTGCTCTGCTCTTCGCAACCGACACCACACGCTCAAGTACTTCACCTCACTTCACTTCACAGGGAAGCCTACATCCTTAATTGCATCATGTGACCCAAAAGTTCAATCAATTTTCCCATCCCTGGCCCCAACCCACCTACCCACTCAATATTTGTTATATACCAATCGCACTCCTACAACCGATACCCAAACCCTGGCCCCAACCACTATATTAATCAAAATCGTCTACTGGTATTTACCACTGGTTCTTGGTAGCCAGTCATCCTAATCCCCAAGACGTTTTCCTCTCATCTTCCATAGCTCTCTTGACTGCCTGGGCTTCTGCCAGCATTTTCACTACCTGAAATCCTCCAGTACATTCTCGTCACTCCTGGAAGACTCTTGTTTCCCCTAAAGTGCGCCGTACAGGTTCCATACGAACTGTTCAAACGTCTTTAACAGCCCCAAACGTGCAAGGCATCGGTCGACTTCGCACGTATGTCGAATTGAATCCATGTGGGTATTTTCGTCACATAAACCAGGACAGGACAGAGCGTAAGCCAAGAATTAGCCAATTTTGAGGGAGTTTTCGTGTTCAATTTAATAATCTTGGCGACACGTTGTGCGTCCCACGGAGTCATGCTCATTATGAAGCTACGTAATATATTTCGCCTTGGCGCATCACATCGTGCGTCGAAGTCAGTAAATTCAAAATTAGACCAATATCTAAATACAACGGACAAGGGCCAAGACTTGGCAATAAAGTGACATATATAAAGACGACGAATGTGACGAGAATGGTGAAATTCCGGGATTCTTTTTGGTGTGGGTCAGTATTCTGATAGTATTCTGGTAGTATACTGATAATACTCTGGTAGACCAGGAGTTTGCGAACAAAAAAGGTCTTGAGATTAATTACTATTTTCAAGCCTTGGCGTGGCCAGTAAGTGTAACTAAAGTTGGTTGGTATAATAATAATAATCCTGAAGAGACGAGTGTGAATAAATGTCTCTAGAGAATAGTACCATTAGGATAAACCTTCTCTTGATAAACACCAGTTAAATTGTTTCTCACTGATCTATCGTCGATTTCTGGACAATGACAGAAAACTCCAGGATTTTGACCTACGACGCCAACGCTCGCA
Organism: Lachancea meyersii CBS 8951; assembly: GCA_900074715.1. Classification (NCBI taxonomy): domain Eukaryota; kingdom Fungi; phylum Ascomycota; class Saccharomycetes; order Saccharomycetales; family Saccharomycetaceae; genus Lachancea; species Lachancea meyersii. The sequence continues at coordinate 1,824,464 of LT598484.1, read as the reverse complement.
AACAGCGGCTGAGTGCGTCGCGCGAACAGCGTTTGACAAACATCTTCATGATCATGGCAGCAGGATTCGCTTTGATCTCGGACGGGTACCAAAATAACGTCATGTCCATGCTCAACAAAGTGTTCCCCATCGAGTACGGGAAACATGTTTATTCCGACATCGTGGCCACCAGAGTGTCGAACGCGTCACTAATCGGCACGATCCTGGGCCAGGTGGTCGTTGGCGTGGCCTGCGACTACATGGGCCGCAAATGGGCCATCTTGGTGGCCACCGTCCTGCTGGTGGGCGGCTCAGCGTTGTGTGCTGCTTCCCACGGAACCACTGTAAACGGCATGTTTTGGATGTTAACCGTGATGCGCGGCGTAACCGGGTTTGGCCTGGGTGCAGAGTACCCTTGCTGCTCTGTGAGTGCTAATGAGGCCGCCAACGAGCACAGCGAGACCAGAAGAGGCGGGATCATGGTGTTGGTCACCAATTTGCCTCTTTCTCTGGGCGGGCCCTTTGCCAACATCGTTTTCCTCATTGTCTACTCCATCTGCGGGCCCCAGCACCTGCCAGCGCTGTGGAGAACCATGTTCGCGCTAGGTTGTGCGTGGCCTCTAAGTGTGTTCTACTTTCGCTGGAAAACTAGTTCCAACGCGCTTTACACCAAGGGCCAGTTCAAATCTAGAGTTCCACTTTGGCTCGCTGCCAAGTACAGCTGGTCAAGATTGCTGGGCACCTGTTTTGTGTGGTTTTGCTACGATTTCGTCGCTTTCAGCAACGGCCTGTTCAGTGCTACCATCATCAGCTCCGTCATCAAAGACAGCAGCAACATAAAAACCGTGGCAGAGTGGAACTTGTTACTGGGAATCATTGCCGTTCCGGGCGTGTTTCTCGGCGCCTATTTGTGCGATCGCATTGGACGCAAATACACACTGATGTTCGGGTTTGGCGGCTACTTGATTTTTGGACTAATCATCGGGTGTGCGTGGGACAAAATACACAAGATTACCGGTCTATTTATTGTCTTTTACGGGCTCATGAATGGTCTTGCTAATGCTGGACCTGGTGACATGCTGGGGCTCACGTCCAGCGAAAGTTTCCCTACAGCCATCAGAGGATCATGTTACGGACTTTCGGCTGCTGTGGGCAAAGTCGGTGCCGTTGTTGGCGTCTATTGCTTCAACCCAGTCAAAGCGAATCTAGGGATTCGTTACGTGTTCATTATCGCCGCTTGTTGCGGTCTTGCAGGCATTTTAGCCACCTGGATTTTGATCCCACACTCTAGGGAAAACGACTTGATGGAACAAGATGTCAAGTTTCACAATTATTTGGTCAACCACGGCTGGACAGGTGCCATGGGTATGGATGTTGAGGAAACTGACCTCGAGAGAAAGGGAACTGCCCTATCATTGAGCGGAACAGAATCTTATGTCAAAGACTCCACTATGGGAGTGGTGGTGCGAGAGATTAGTAGTTGAGATGAGAGTTCGTAATGACAGGACCTAAGTTTTTCTCGAGACTTGCTTTGATCGTGTAAAGGCTGTGGAGGCTGGAAACCTCGGTAGTGTAATTAGATACTGACTTCAAACAGTTATTGTACTATTTGTTACTGTTTAATTAGCTTGAGCATTTTCAGAATGCATGATATGCTTCAACAGGTGTGCCATTTCGATTCAAAGCTTTCAAGAGCGAAGCAAATTCGTAGCAGTTTATTCACAAGTTGTGCGTGGCGCCGAGTGTTGGCGATATCGCATTTTGATGCTTTTTTGAAATGCCTATTGAAAATCTGGTGGTACATTAACGCACAAAACTGCATATACGGTGGCACTATAGGTCTTTATTTGAGCGACAGTATTTCCATAAATGTTCACCTGTTGGCATCGGAATCTTCATTGATGTTTTTCATTGTTGAGAAGTGTCAGTAAAATAAGGTTCTTGTCCATATAGAGAGTAAAGCTGGCACTCAGAGAGGTTTTCAGACTTCTTGGCTCAAACACTGTGTCAGTCAGCAACTCACAGCTAATAGTATATAACTCGAATTTTTCAAACTTTTACGTCTTAAGACAAACCTTGTGTCCAGTATATAAACCTCAAGACTGCAGAGATAAATGACAGAGAACAATTCTTAGAGAGTTGTTCGTGTCAGCTCTTCATTGTACATCAGGATATACACTTTCACCACCAGTGATTCAATACTTCCGCATAGTGTACATGGAACGGAAAATATTCATGTTATGCCAGTTCATGCTATCACCGCGTAATCTGCCTACGTAAGAAAATTAAAAAGAGCTTCTCAGAGAATGGTCAAATATTCTTATTATCTCTAAGAGTCTTTTGAAGCTTGTCAAATCATTCGACATAATAACTATGCTTGACTGACACACCTATCGCGACGCGATCGAAACTAACCAAGATTTTTCACGAATTTAAAAACAACGACTCCGAAACATCTCAGAGACCTAAAGTACCCTAACAAATCACCTTAAAGAAATGATTCAACATCATCGATTCATTGCCGGTTTGCTCATCATTGCTACCGCCTTGCCTCTTGGCGCATTCGAAGCGAGTTTATTCAAACGCTGACACCTCTTTCCTCATTAGGCAAGAGGTCACATGACTTGAAGCTCTTCCTAGTCTATGGGCTTTTTAGGCCTTGGAAAAAAAAGTCAAGATCCAAACTCAGAGGATATCAACATACACCATAAAAGTAAGAGCGGCATCGATCGTTCAGCTCTTATTTGAAGTCTCTGGTGCAGATTTGTCGTGTCATTCAGCTGTTTGCTGGGAATTGTTGGTGTCTGGACATTTTTACGCTAAAAAACGGCTGAAAACTAGCCCAGAATGGCTCACTTAGAACGCTTTGATGGTTGGGCGTCTAGACTCAAGAGTGACGATAGCAGCGCCGCACACTTAGCTGCTGTTTCAGAAATATGCGATATCATCGATCCAATAGGCTCGTCTACGGAGTACGAGCTTTTTCTCAAGGCAGTGGTCGCAGTGTTGATGGAACGGTTGCAACAAACGCCAATCTCGCTGGATGGGAGCTCTGCACAGCATAAACTCAGAAACTCCATATTAGAGGTTCTAAGCCGGTGCAACATGAACGAAACTTTCGAACCTTATGCGTTGGACAATCTGGATGCCGTGCTAACGGTTCTGCAAGAAGATAACGAGGAAAACGGTGTCTTGGCAATGAAGATCATCACCAGTTTTTTCAAAGCATACAAATCGGCTCTCCAGGAACGAGTCACCAGCTTTATTGACGTGGTAATGAACATTTACAAGCACATGCCTGAGCTCGTTGAGCAGACGTTCAACAGCGAAAACTCCACAGAAGAGCCGGGCTCATCCGTAGAATCTCTTGCGGCTCTTGACGTTGGCGACTTCGGGCTGGCAGAGGACGATAATCAAGCTTTTAAAAATCTGGCTCTGTCGTCGAAGCCTCTAAAACGGTCAATGTTTTCTTTCAAAGTCCTGTCAGAGTGCCCAATTACGATGGTGACATTATACTCTTCTTACAAGCAGCTTACTACTTCGTCGCTGCCCGAGTTCATGCCTTTGGTTATTGAACTACTCACCATGGAAGCTGATGCCCAGAAAAGAACCCGCGAGGAGTCAGAAGCGCGTGGTCAAAGATGGATTAATGTAAGTCCCGGTATTAAGAATCGGTCGGCTTATTGTGACTTTATATTATCACAGATAAAGGCCACTTCTTTTCTGGCTTACGTTTTCATTCGAGGCTATGCGGCGGAATATTTACAAAAATACGTGGGCTTTGTCCCTGACCTAATATTGAGGCTACTGCAAGACTGCCCAGCCGAGCTCTCAGCAGCAAGGAAAGAACTGTTGCACGCAACGAGACATATTCTGTCCACAAATTACAAAAAACTGTTTCTGTCTAAAATTCATCTTTTATTTGACGAAGAAGTTCTGATAGGAAACGGGTTTACCTCACACGAAACTCTTCGTCCACTAGCTTATAGCACTGTGGCAGACTTTGTACACAATGTGAGGGGCGATTTGCAATTAGATGACATCGAAAGGACAATAAAAATGTACACTACTTTCCTTTTGGACGAAAGCCTAGCATTGACTGTGCAGATCATGAGTGCTAAATTACTACTGAACTTAGTAGAACGAATTCTCAAACTAGGAAAAGAAAACCCAAACGACTCGGTAAGATCTAAAAAGCTGTTGATTGTCATAATAGATGCCTACACGGCGCGGTTTAGAAATCTCAACCGTCAATACGACAACTTAATGAAACATCACGAAGAATACGAGAAGCAGAAAATAGCAAAAACAGAAGCATTCAGAGAAGAGTTGGAAAAGAATAATAAAGACACAGAAGATTTCATAAATGCGATGCTGAAGATAAAGGAACCCTCTCAGAAGGTGGAAGATCACGATGGTGACATCAAGATGGAAGAAACTGAAGAGGAAGAATCTAAATTAGTATCAGATGCCACAGAAGGAACTGTCAGCCAACTTTCTAGCCTACCGATCAGTGAAGATACTATTGATGTTTTTGATATTAAATTCAAAAGTCCAATCTTGCTTTCACCACCCCCAAGTGGTGATCCTTTGAAGGATGCATTTTATCTTTACAGAACTTTAATGTCCTTTTTAAAGACGATCATACACGACCTGAAGGTCTTTAACCCCCCGTCTACTGAGTATACGACAATGAACCCTAAGGTTTGGACTTCGCTATCGCGAATTTTCTCTCACGAGGAGGTGATTGTTTTCAAAAAACTGTTCCATGAATGTATACTGGGACTGCAATTTTTCTCCAGTCCCGAACGAAAGGCTGCCGTTGAAAAAAAGCATTTTGACATTGCGACCCCGAGCTTACCAGTTTCTGCTACTAAAGATGGCAGAGAGCTTATGGACTACTTTGCCATAATGTTCATGCAAATCGACAGTCCAACCTTCAATGATATTGTTGAGTCAAAGATCGACTTTCTTTACGAGGCAATGTTGCGAGATTCAGCTCTTCTTCATGTTGCGCAGTCATTTCTTACAAGTGAGATAACATCACCTAAATTCACTGGAATATTACTACGGTTTCTCAAACAGAAACTTGAATCTTTGGGGAATGTCGACGGCAACAAATCCAACATTCTCATTCGTTTGTTCAAGTTATCTTTCATGTCAGTCAACCTCTTTCCAATCACCAATGAAATTGTACTGCTTCCTCATCTGAATAATCTCATTCTTGATTCTCTGAAATATTCCACCACCGCCGAAGAACCTCTCGTCTATCTTTATTTGATCAGGACGCTTTTTAGGAGCATAGGCGGTGGACGCTTTGAGAACCTATATCGATCGATAAAACCGATTCTCCAAGTGCTTCTTCAATCGTTGAATAGAATGATTTTGACTGCTAGGCGGCCACACGAAAGAGACCTTTATGTTGAACTATGTCTTACTGTGCCTGTTCGGTTGAGCGTACTTGCACCCTACCTGACCTATCTCATGAAGCCACTGGTTTATGCACTTCAAGGATTTCCCGAGCTTGTCACACAAGGCCTTAGAACTTTAGAGCTCTGTATCGACAATCTAACTGCGGAATACTTCGACCCTATAATTGAGCCTGTAGTGGAAGATGCCATCCGTTCTCTTTTCAAGCTCTTGAAGCCACAACCATTCAATCATCAAATAAGCCATACCGCTGTTAGAATTCTAGGAAAGCTCGGTGGTAGAAATCGAAGATTTTTAAAACAGCACTCCGATCTAAAAATTGCCGGAGAGCTGGACACACCGGTCAACGCGCTATTCAAGATACATGGTATGACCGGAGAAGTCCCGCTATCGATCACTCCGGGTGTTCGCTCAGCTCTCGACATCCTAAAAGATTACCGCTGCGATATTTTTTACAAAAAAAGTGCTTTTCGATACTTGAAGTCGATCTTGCAGTTGTTTCTCAAATCTTCGCTCAAGTTCCCCGACAACTACGAACAATGGATCAGAAGCGCTCTCAAACTTTTATCTCAGGATGTTGTGGACCCTGTCGAATCGACCGATATTAATGATGGCAAGGTTGAACATAAGCATCTTTTGGAAAGTCAGGAACTACTCTTGATGAAGCTGTTAGAATCCTTGATCTTTTCTGCTTCTATTCCAGAATTGAAAGTGGAGGCGGAAGACTTACTCCAGAACATAATACGCCATTTTTGCTTCTTGCAGCTGAACAACTCAGTGAAACAGAAGCGGGGAGAAAATGCTGCTTTCAGTGTCAACGTGAAGCTACTCAAAGTAACAATAGATGCAAATATTACTCTTGACGCGATACTGACAGGGCTAGGATCCTACTTGGAGGAATCCAGGATAACAGCGGTTTCTGCGGTGAAATTAATCCTCGACACCAGCAATACAATCTACGGCGCAGACCTCGCCTTGAAGTACTCTTTCATTCCGGTGCTCACCAAAAAATTCATTCATAAATGCTACCACGAAGCGTATTTCGAGAAAAGTAGCGGGGTATGGGGTATCAAAACCCTGATAGAAGAGCAAAGCATTCCTGTTGAATACCTTAAGAAGTATCAATTTGACATGATTGCTGGTCTGCTTTTCGTTTTGATAGATACCCCGATGGAGGCTCCTGGAATCATACGTGAACGGGCCGGCAATATGATCATGAAGATTTTATCGAGCACCTGTCGAGACATAAAAGAGGATGATATCAGAGAAAAAGATCTGCAAAACACACTTATAGACATCGTGTGCGAGCTCAGTAACGCCAAAGAAGTTGTGAGGAGTACTTGTCAGAAGGCTCTCTCCACGATATCGGAGGTGTCCGGAATACCTATTGTAAAACTGATGGAGCATTCCAAAAATTTTCTACTTTCTCCCATATTCGCGAAGCCACTCAGAGCTCTGCCATTTCCGATGCAGATCGGAAACGTGGATGCCATCATTTACTGCTTACAACTTCCCGACACGTTTTTGGAATTTAATGAAGAGTTGTACAGACTTTTACATGAGGCCATAGCTTTGGTTGACGCGGAAGACGAGTCGCTTGCTAGTGCTCAACGGGTCACTGAATATCAAACGGCTGAACAACTCGTACAATTACGGGTAGTATGCATAAGGTTGCTTTCTCTTGGTTTAAAAAACAGTGACTTCGCCTCTGCTCAACAAGGTGCGACAAGAATCAGAGTTCTAGCCGTTTTTTTCAAGACAATGTTGAAAACATCGCCTGAGATCATCGAAGCAACTTATCAAGGTTTGAAAAGTGTTCTTGCTGAAAACTCCAAGTTGCCAAAGGAGCTTCTACAAAATGGGCTCAAGCCTATGCTTATGAACCTTTCGGATCATCAAAAGTTAACTGTCTCTGGACTTGAAGCTTTAGCAAAACTGCTAGAATTACTGATTGCATATTTCAAGGTTGAGATAGGTAAGAAGCTGCTGGACCATTTGGACGCTTGGTGCAGAGTGGAGGTGCTCGACATGCTCTTTGGAAAAGATCTTAAAGAACAAACCCCCACCAAAATCATTTATGGAATCATCAATATCTTCCACCTTTTACCACCACAGGCTGACATTTTTTTGAACGATCTATTATTGAAAGTTATGATGGTGGAAAAGAAGCTGAGACTTCAACTAGACTCGCCATTTCGCGTACCAATGGCGAAGTACCTAAACAGGTTTCACTCATCGGTCATTTCCTATTTCAAGAACAACTTAGGATCGAGAGACTTGGTGTTATTGATGTGCTCAATCATACGAAGAAAAGAGGCCTTCGAGCTGAAAAATGATTTCAAAGTGGAGTTCCATAATTTTTACGAGTACTATATGAGTGGAATAGCATCAAACAAAGTCAGGGTTGTCAGCTTCTTCGCTAACGTGGTGGAGATATTCGACTCTCTGGTCGAAGTAGAAGGTGACGATTGGCTAGCAGAAAGCGGCTCAACACTTACAAAGATTAGATCCATGTTCAAGCTTGCTATCGATACCGTCGACGAGGGCGACTTTCACTTCGACTCTCTACAACTTTCGCAGGCTTCCGAGAAGTTTCAAAACTTGTACGCACGGTATTTGACATTGAATGTCAAGAACCCAACGCTACTGTTTGAGTATTTGAATTTCGCTTTTACGGCAAAGATCAATCTCTCTCAATCTATAATAGAGTTCATCGAAAGGTGCGTGATAACGACGCCTGATATTGAAATCAAAAGGGTTTACCTCCATCAGGCCGTGTTGTTTGCAACCAGTGACAGACTACTGGCAGCTAGCGTATTTGTCCTGAAGCATGTCGTTAATAGCACGCTCGTGTACGAAGGCGCATCCAAAGGATCACTAACAAGACTCACAGGCCAACAAGGCCAGGCCTTACCAGAATGGCTAAACTTGATGTACTCCAAAATCTGGAAAGGATCCAATGAGGTATTGGAGAGTTTTGCCGCTGGTGACTATGATACCTTCAGATTCGAACTTTTACAGCTGTCATCGATTTTCACTGAGTATGCTCAAGATCTTAACCCTGAAATAAGAAAGGATATAATAAGGTTCTGCTGGAACTTTATAAAACTCGAGGATCCGTTGCTCAAGCAAGCGGCTTATATGGTTACTGCCTACTTCATTTCGAAGTACGAATTTCCGGTCAAGATTGTGACCCAGGTTTTTGTTGCACTCTTAAGAACCTCTCAACTTGAATCCAGGTACATGGTAAAGCATTCGCTAGATCTTCTGGCTCCAGTGATGCATGATCGGATGTCGTCGGCTGTTGCGCCTCGCTCTTGGATCAACTGGGTTAGGAGGGTTCTTTCTGAAAACAATGCAAGCCAAAACAGTACGTTATACCAGCTCCTTATCAGCCACCCTAATGAATTTTTCGACTCTAGAGATCTGTTCATTCCTAGCGTCATAAATTACATTGGCAAATTGACGCTGCTAGCCAATCCAAGCATAGAAAATCAATCTTTGGCTGTTGATTTGGCAGAGCTTGTATTGACATGGGAGCAGAAAACCACGAAGTGTCGACTAAAAACTTTGACGTCGGAGGAACCAGAAGAAACTGATGGAGAGGTAGGAAGCGCACAAAATATAAGTCCTGCTCAAAAAGAGGCATTTGTGTCCTGTTTAATAAGATACGTCTGTGCCAGCACGCATCGTGCATTCGAGACTGAATTGGGATCTAGGTCCTTAAAGATCCTCACAGATATATTGACTGAAGATTCATGGCGGGATGTGAATATCAAATTGAGCTTTTTCGAGAAGTTTCTGGTTCAGCAGGATTTAACTGCATCTAACATCTCCTTTTACTGTATGAACGCGCTAGATGTGTTAGCGATTATTCTTCGCAAAAAAACCTCAGCTTGGATTCTTTCGAATCTCACCCACCTTCATGGACTTTTAGACAAATGTATGCGTACCGATCATCATGACATCCAAGAAGTTCTGCAAAAGGTGATCGCGACGATACTCTCTGCCGTAAAATCTGAGGAAGATCTTCAAGTGGAGAGCGAGATCGAGTCACCAGGCAGGACAATGGTGAGCACGTTGGTATCGATCATCACAGAGGATCTACAGGGAACATCATCTGTTGCAGCCGGTGTCATGTTGGCTTGGACTTTGTTCATGTCCTTTCAGCAACAAATCGATCCTCTTCTACCGTCTATCATGAAGACATTCAGTAAACTTTGCAAGGATCATCTTGCGACTTCTCAGCCTAAAGATCCTGCCGCGTTAGAGGAATCTAGAATCACCACAAAACTGTTAGAGAAGGTCCTGTATTTGCTAGCAATGAAAGTGGCCTCCTTGGGCGATGCTCGAAGACCGTTTTTATCGACAGTCGCTCTGCTTATAGACCGGTCAATGAATCAGCAGCTCTTGAAAAAAGTCATCACAATAGCTCGAACGTGGGTTTTCACCAACGAGATTTTCCCAACTGTTAAAGAAAAAGCTGCAATTCTGACAAAGATGCTTGCTTTCGAGGTCAGAGGAGAACCAAAGCTTTCTAGACAATTTTATGAAATTATTCTTGAACTTTTCGAGAATAAGAGCTTCAATAACAGTGAGATTACGGTCAGAATGGAGCAGCCATTTTTGGTCGGAACTCGTGTTGATGACATATACATTCGTAAAAGACTCATGTCAATTCTCGATGAGAGCCTTGAGAAGGATATAAGGGAAAGGCTATACTACGTGATCAGAGACCAAAATTGGGAGTTCATTGCTGACTACCCTTGGTTGAATCAAGCCCTCCAGCTCCTATATGGTGCTTTTGATAAGGAGTACACCCTTCGTTTGTTCGATTCGTATCAGCTGGACACTTTGGAAGCACTTGCGAGTGAATTCTCAATAGCTGAAAGTATTGAAGAATGTGAAATGAGCTCATTGACTTCACTCGTAGAGGGACACAAACAGTTTGCTCAGCGCTTTGAGCACATTTTGTGCAATGACCTGCTAGAACCTTTGATTGATATTATCTACCAAAGCCCGCAGGCTATTCACTCTACTTGGATAAATGTTTTTGGCGCAGCATACAAATCCATTCCCAAAAATGAAAAGTTTGGGTTTGTGCGTTCTCTAGTGACTTTACTGTCCAAGGACTACCACGCCCGACAGCTAAACGTCAGATCAAATGTTGTAAGCACTTTGTTGGACTCCATCGGCGAAATTGATTCTCTTGAACTTCCTCCCCATCTGATCAAGTACGTTGCGGGGTCCTACAATTCGTGGTATCAGTCGATCAAGATTCTTGAGGCTATGGAAGAAAAAGCCACTCTCGAAAATACAAAAATCATCGAAACAAATGAAGACGCACTACTTGAGCTTTACATCAACTTGCAGGAGGAGGACATGTTTTATGGGCTTTGGAGACGCAGAGCTAAATATGCAGAAACCAGCATTGGTCTCTCTTTCGAGCAAATCGGTTTGTGGGACAAAGCTCAGCAGCTTTACGAGGCAGCTCAGGTGAAGGCAAGAAGCGGAGCTTTGCCGTACTCTGATTCTGAATATGCAGCGTGGGAAGATAATTGGATTATGTGTGCCGAAAAACTCCAACATTGGGATGTTCTGACAGAGTTGGCTAAACACGAAGGATTTACAGATCTACTTTTGGAGTGCGGCTGGAGAGTGGCCGACTGGAGTGCCGATCGCGAAGCCTTAGAACAGTCAGTGAAAAGTGTCATGGACGTTCCTACACCTAGAAGACAAATTTTTGAGACGTTTTTGTCTTTACAAAACTTTGCAGAGACGAAAAAAGGAGATCAAGAAGTGAGGAGACTGTGCGATGAAGGAATCCAGTTATCGCTTCACAAATGGGCTTCCATGCCCGAGCGGTTCACCCCGGCCCACAAATTTCTTTTGCATGGATTTCAGCAATACATGGAGTTCTTGGAAGCTACGCAAGTATATTCTAATCTCGCCTCGACTACTGTTCAAAACCTCGATTCTAAAGCTCAAGAAGTGAAGCGGGTTTTACAGACATGGCGTGACCGGCTACCAAATATATGGGATGATATAAACATCTGGAATGACTTGATTACGTGGCGCCAACACGCCTTCCAAGTCATCAACAATGCTTACTTGCCATTGGTTCCAGCCTTGCAACAAGCAAGTGGTAATAGCAATGTAAACACACATGCCTACCGTGGCTATCATGAAATTGCTTGGGTCATAAACAGATTCGCTCACGTCGCCCGAAAGCACAACATGCCTGATGTTTGCATCAGCCAGTTGGCGCGCATCTATACCTTGCCGAACATCGAGATCCAAGAAGCTTTCTTGAAGTTGCGGGAGCAAGCGAAATGCCATTACCAGAACATGAACGAGCTAACAACAGGGTTGGACGTAATCAGTAATACAAACTTGGTTTACTTCGGTACTGTTCAGAAGGCAGAGTTCTTTACCTTGAAGGGTATGTTCCTGTCTAAATTAAGAGCACACGATGAAGCCAACCAGGCATTTGCTACTGCTGTACAGATAGATTTGAATCTGGCGAAAGCCTGGGCTCAATGGGGGTTTTTCAACGACCGGAGACTCTCTGAAGAACCCCAGAATATAAGTTTTGCCAACAATGCCATCAGCTGTTACCTCCAAGCTGCGGGCCTGTACAATAACTCCAAAACGAGAAAGCTACTGTGCAGAATACTGTGGCTGATAGGTATTGACGACAGCACCGGTACGCTTGCAGGGGCTTTCGAGTCATTCCGAGGAGAAATTCCTGTCTGGTACTGGATCACATTCATTCCTCAATTGCTGACGTCATTGTCTCACAAAGAGGCTAATATGGTTCGTCAAATCTTGATAAGAATTGCCAAGAGCTATCCACAGGCATTGCACTTCCAGCTCAGAACTACAAAAGAAGACTTCTCGGTTATTCAACGCCAGACCATGGTCGCGATGGGCAACTCACGTCCACCCAACAATAAAGCTCCCAATCCCGTCAATGGAACTCGTCAACCCTGGGAGTATTTGGACGAACTGAATGGAATACTGAAAACAGCTTATCCACTCTTAGCGTTGTCTCTGGAATCGCTGGTGGATCAAATTAATCAAAAGTTCAAAACGACATCCGATGAGGACCTCTTCAGATTGATTAATGTTCTGCTGATCGATGCCACCTACAATTACAACCGACTCCCACTACCAAGAGAAAACTTGCTGCTTCCAGCTAGTACGGAAACGAATTTGATTAGATTCTCAGAAAACCTACTTCCGCCACACATACGAGTCAAGTTCAACGCAGACTTTATCGACGGAAAACCCAATTTCGAAGAATACATAAAAAGGTTGCGCTACTGGCGGAATCGCTTAGAGGCTAAACTGGACAGAGCTCCTAAGATCGAGAACATGGAAAAGTGGTGCCCTCACTTGAGTAATTTCCACCATCAAAAATTCGAAGATATTGAAATTCCTGGCCAGTATCTATTGAACAAGGATAGCAACGCTCACTTCGTCAAAATCGCGCGCTTCCTCCCTCACGTTGAGTTTGTTCGGGGAACTCATTCTTCATACAGGCGGCTGACGATTCGTGGCCATGACGGCAGTCTACACTCTTTTGCAGTTCAATACCCTGCCGTACGGCATTCACGGAGAGAGGAAAGAATGTTCCAACTGTTCCGCCTATTCAATGAAACTCTTTCGAAGAATGTGCAAACTCGTCGCAGAAATATCCAATTCACACTTCCGATTGCCGTACCACTGTCTCCTCAAGTTCGCATAATGAATGATAGTGCTACAGTCACAACGATGCATAGCATTTATGACAGCTACTGTGATAAGAAGGACATGGATAGGAATGCTATCCAAGACTTTGTTTGCCAACAACTAGATGCTGCGTACGATAAAATACTACCGCCCCCTGACGTCACAGCTGTGAAAGTTGAAATTTTCAGCTCGGTACAGTCTATCTACCTTCCTGCTACGGTTATGAAAGATTACTTTATGAAGTTATTCACACAATTTGAAGATTTCTGGCATTTCCGTAAACAGTTTTCGTCTCAGTATGCGCTGTTTGTCTTTATGACCTACATGCTAGCAATCAACAATCGCTCACCCCACAAAGTTTCGATTGACCAGGTATCGGGCGATGTTTTCACCATGGAGATGCTTCCAGCGAGGTATCTATACGAGAGAGTCAAACAGACAGTTAAAAATTTCGAGGCTAATATACCAGCAGACTCGCCTGTCTTTCACAACAACGAGGCCGTTCCATTCCGGTTGACGCCAAACGTGCAGAAACTGATTGGTGAGTCAGGTCTCGAGGGAATCTTATCTGTCAATGTTTTCGTGGTAGCCCGTGCTTTACTAGAGCCCGAAAATGAGCTTAACACTTACCTCTCTCTCTTTATTCGTGACGAAGTCATCTCATGGTACAGCAATTTACATCGTTCTATCGTGGAAGATCCTCAATTGCGCGAAATTGTGCGTACTAACGTTGACCTTATTACGAGGAAAACTGCACAGCTTGGTCATTTGAGTTCGAAGCCTTCGGTGGCCACTCAATATGTTCTCGATGCCATAAGTGCTGCTGTGAGCCCAAGAAACTTGGCCAAGATGGATCAAAGCTTCATGCCATATTTCTAGATGCTGAAGATGTAATATATACATAATACTGTATATTTAATTGAAGAAGGCTCACTGAGAATCGTCCACGAATTTCTCAACATGATCGCTGTAGCATAGCGGCTGGCCTTGAATTGCTTCCAGCATTTGATAATCATTACGCTGGCGAGAAAGGAAGCGGCTTGCTTCTTTCTCTTTTTTGTGCCTGAAAAAGCTCCAGCACCAGGCAAGAGATAACATGAATGTCGAACCCCAAGTAAACACCAACATTAGTGAGATAGAAACTATTCGATCAGTCACGACAAAATGCTCATTCTTTTTCGGAATTAAAATAAAGGTTGCTCCTGTGTAAATGGTCTGTAAGACCAAGGCAAGCGAAACGGAGGCAAAAAGTAAACCTGAAAACGTAAGGGCACAGAGGATGTCAAGGCCTGGCTGCGACCACGATTGATCATAATATTGAATCAATATGGAGAGCGCCGAACAAGCAAAGACCGTGAACAAGTCGTACAGAGAACGGTAAAAAAAATCGTCGATCTATTTGTGACGTTTTCGAAAGGAGCACTGAGCACCGTCAACAAATAGATACACAGTACACCGCAAATGATAGCGACGTGAAATTTCATGCTCATACTTGAAATCCTGTAGTGCTACTCTTGAGAGGCTCAGGGTGAAGTGTCCAAAACGTAGCTTTCGCATATTCAAATTGGGTTTGTAGACACCGATGCCATGAATAGTTGGGCGCGACGGAATTGCGTCGCAAAAGAACTGCGATGCTAAATTTTAAAGCATAGTATTGGCGTTTCTCTAACTTTCAGGGCTCATCCATTTATACAGTTTCCGCTCGATAAATGTTAGAGGGCCCGTAGGAGGTTTTACGCCTTGTCTTACCCACACACCGTGACTACCCATTAAGTTCGCCATGAGTATGTCAGTAAAAAGCCGATCCCCAACAACGGCAATTTCGTGCGGTTCACTGGTAATATTGTGCTTTGCAAAATAATCCAAGATCTCATCGCGACACCCTGGTTTCTTCACTGAATGGCGCAGCACCGGTACACCTACTGTTTGCTCCAAATTTGTGGCTTGTATGCCGCCAGCGTCGTCACTGCTACCGGCGCTATTACTCACGATTAGTAGCGAAGCACCGGGATACGTCTCTTTGAGCTTCGTCCATGTTTTCTTCCGCTGTCGGTTAGTATATGATCGATGGTATTGCCAGTTTTGAATTATCTACTGGGCAAAAATAGTGTAAAATCATACCTCGTAGTCCGACCACACATTATTAGTATGTGGGTATGCGAAACAGTTGTCCTTGTCCAAAACAACTGCTTTGATGGAGGGTCCAATTGGTATTGGAAGTTGCCCAAAGTTTTCAATGGTAGTTTGTGGAATGCACAGCTTAGGGTTCACAAAAAGCCGCAGGACATTTACGGTAGCACTAAAGTTCATATTCTGCACAGATACAAAACAAGAAGGAGGATAAATAGCACCTGGGTTGAGAGGATATCGATGGATAGAAGAACACTTGGGTCTGAGTTGACTGGATTTAAGCGATGAGCTTGGCTAAGACAAATGTGAAAGTTCATCACGTGATAAGAATAACGCGACCCGAGCTTAAAAAACCAGATATTATGTAATTAATATTACGTACTTATAAGGACTTATATAATCAAATATTCAATCAAAATTACCAAAAGCACGTGACGGAAAAAGCTGCAAAAATCCAAGATGATGATGGTTTCCTAATAGTCAACGCTAACTCCAACGGGCCCTTGATCAAACACCTCCTGAAGAAGATCCAAAGACCATTACCAGGATCAAGGTGTCTCAATCTGTGTTCGAACTACTTAAAAAATGTCAGAAGTTGCCAAACCTCCTCCAAAACGCGGTTTTAGAAGAACGCAAGACCGCCAAAAAGGTCGTGTCGAAAAAATAGCTGGAAAAGAGCCCAAGGTTACCGTAAATGCTAACAGCCTCGGATCTCAACAGAACTCTGAGTCTGGAGACGAAGATCTATGTGTCGTTTGTGCAGAAACTATAGTCTATGCAGCGGTTTCGCCTTGCAATCACGTAGTTTGCCATACCTGCGCTTTCAGACAACGGGCTCTGTACGACAAAAAAGCATGTTTAGTATGCAGAACAGACGCAGACGTTGTTGTAGTGTGCGGAGATAAAGATGCAAGTTTCGATTCCGTTGCGGGGAAGAATTTTGCCGAGGTCAACGAGAAGTATGGGTTATCCTTCGTAACGGAAAACGCTGCGCGTGCAACGTTGAATCTGCTGAAATTCACTTGTCCCTATGGCGATACAGGAGACCTCGATTTTGGGAGCTATGCGAAGTATAATGCACACTTGAAAACCGAACACAACAAAACGCTTTGCATGATTTGTGCGTCGCACAAAAAGGCTTTCCCAAGAGAGCTGAAAATATACACACCGAATCAGTTGCGTGTTCATCAGGCCAAGGGAGACGTCAAAGGATTTTCTGGCCATCCTATGTGCAAATTCTGCTCGGGACAAAGGTTTTACTCAGAAGATGAGCTCAATGTCCACATGCGTGACAAGCACGAAAGATGTCATATTTGTGACCGCATAGACTCCTCCAATCCACAGTATTTCAAAAACTACGATCAGCTTTTCGAGCATTTTAAAGCTGAGCACTATGTCTGTACCGTTCAATCATGCTTGGATAATAAGTTTGTCGTGTTTGAGGACGAGCTGGATCTACAAGCGCATATCCTCAAGGAACATGGCAATATGCTGCGCACTAGTGGCACCAACTCCATGACGAATGGTGGACGTAGGTACCAGTCACGTTTGTCGACTTTTGAGCAGACAAATACCTCGAATACACGAAGCTCAGGGTCCCAGCGGGCGTCTCAGAAGAAGAATGACGACACGGACTCGCTTGAAATGAAGAGTAAAAGAATGCAAGAAAGAGCAAGACACTACTTGAATTACTCGCATACTGATTATGAACAGTTTCTCGTCATCAATGAAGGCTACAAAAACGGGATGATCACAGCAGAAGACCTATTTGAAGCGTACAAAAACCTTTTTCAGTCCGCAGAAGCTAACACAACATTACTTCTGTATGACTTTTCCGAGTTATTCTTCAAAAATTCAAAAAGTTACAAGGACCTTCGCGCCGTTTACGACAGAGAACAGGAAAAGCAAGATAGACAAGTAAATTTTCCATCGCTCAGCTCATCAAGTCCGAACTTGCTCGCAGGTAACGTGGTAAGTGGATCATGGGGTCGAGCAAGTGGCTCTGCCAAACCAGCTGCTCGCCAGTATAATTTCCCGGCTTTGAAAAAGCCAGCCGAATCATCGTTTCCCATGTTGAAGCCCACTCCCGCGTCGTACAAGAAGGTAACCAACGCTATGCCAAAAGCTAAAACTATTACAGCAACGCCTTCCGAACAAGCCAGTTCTTACAAACCTACCTATCTTCAAAGCAAAAAACCTGCATCGAGTTTCACCACCTCCCTAGATCGGACGATGTTCCCACCGCTACCTAAAGCAAAGACTTTCCGCGCTCCATTGGTAAACGAGTCCAAGATACCAGACCCTTCGCAGTGGAGTAGAAACTCTCCGAGCTCATCGAGTGCTCCCCAAACCGCTAATGGAGGCACTTTAAATGTTTCAAATGGCAAAAAGAAGGGCAAACAAAAGCAGCTCTTATTTCATATTGGCATTTAATAGTTAGATAAATTCGATAGACCTTGCATTTGTGGCTTTTCGTTTCCATTATCTAGTTGTTAAGATGCTTTCCATGCGACAAGTCTGTCTGCACAGGGGGCATTCCGGTCTCTCCTTAGACCAGTTGAGTAGACAGGCCCAACAGAAGACATGCCCGCATGGCCCGCAACTTGGGTCTGTCATATACTCTAGACATAATATGCACTTTCTAGAGCCTTCTTTGATGAACTGGAGTTCTTCGGGGTTCTCGAGCCTTATGTGATCGACTTGGTCATCGGAAGGAATATCACACAACAGAAGCGAAGAGTGAGGATCCTGAGATTTGTCAGTTTCGTCATCCGGATTTCTGCAAATCTTGCTAAACCATCGCCAAAGTGGTGGTAGATCTCTTGTTATCGTTTGCACGAGCAGAGTAGCCCCTAAAATTCTGTAGGTCCGAGCGCTAGACTGCCTGAACTTTTCTTCGTGTTCATCACTGACGCGGGCCGCGAAATATCGCAGGCCAAAAATGCGTTTGGAAATGTGATAAAAAGAGCCCCTGAAATAAAACAAAATAAGATGCAAGTCAGTTATCCCATTGAGTATATTTTGCAGATCGTGATCTTTCAGAACTTGTAGCAACAATGACAATTTCGAATTCTTGGCTGTTTGATCCTTTTCTTCGTCTCTGCCCTCATTTATGAGTTGAGCACTATAATTCTTGGCAAAACGCTTTATAAGTCTGGACAATGTATACGGCAGAAGTGTATAGGAAATAATGAAAAGAAGCCTTTGTCTCAAACTCGTTGTTCTATTGCCTTTTCTGTCCAGATGAACCAAATTGACATATTCCTCGCCCAAAGTTCTTCTTCCACGAAGTGTAGTCAAGCCAAGATATAAAACCTTCGCCACTATGCTTATTTCTGGACCGTATGCATTGGCAAAATATTGGCTTTTCAGCTTTTTGACCAATTCTTCCAGCTTTTCAGTCAGCAAAGTCTCGACCTGCTCATCTTTCTGATGCGATTGAACTGCGAACAAACTTCATGTTAGTACCATAATTTAAAAGCTTCGAACTTTTGGTTGAAAGATAGGTAGGGATAACGTACCAATAGAAGCGGCATCAGCAAATTCCAGTCTGCGAGCTTCAGTCATTGCATCAAAGTTGTGATCGCTATAGATTAATCTGATCTTTGACTAGATAGTGTTTTATTGACCTAATTTACGGGCGATGACATCACTTTATACTTTCCTGTCGTCGTATCATAGAGAGATTAACTAGGTTTGGAATGGTCAAATCTGACTATATCTGAGCCGCTATTGACCGGTAAATATGCTATGCTCATATGAGGTGGATAGGTAGCAAATTGGGTGACAGATGTCTGATCAAAAGACGATGCCATCCACTGACAGCTTAACGGACTATAACCAAAGACCCTGTTCCACGTAAGTAGGAAGAATTGTTTTTGATGTAGAAAAGGCCTGGCTCAGATCCTCAAACAATATCTGGTTGTGTCTGGTTGTATCTGTTTGACTATTTTAAAAGTCTGTCACTCAGACTGAGTTGGAAGTAGTTTAATATATCCTCGAAAGTCTTCCGCCGGAATGTCCTGAAAGGTCATTCAAAATATAATCAAGCTAGATATACAGCAGGTTTTAATCACATATCCAGGCAAAGGCTGACCGCTAATGATATAAACACACATGCTGTCTTTACCTCATTTCCTAGTATTACTTTATCACTTTCTACTATTCCGTCATTGATCTTCAAATTCAATGATGTTTTGAGAAATAGCACACAGTTCGCCATTACAAGATGATAGACTGTGGCATAAGTGGAAACACTGGAATGCTTCAATCTGTCTATTCTCGCTAAATCTTCGGCCGAAACAAGACGGAAATAAATTATGTCTTGGTTGGGCTTCGAGAATGCATCACTTGGCAAAAAAGTATGCAGGTAAAAGTCCGTCCTAGACTTCAGTTTTTGGTGCAAGACATAACATCTAAGATCGATTCTGTAACAGCTAGAATAGAGTCCGACCTACTCGCTCACAGCGTACCTGATTTCTCGAGTTAATGGTGCCTTTTAAGACTCGTCACGTGAATATATTTACCTCCTGGAGATTCAAAGTCTATTTACGGCGCTCAATGAGATCACAGTTCAAGTAGCGACAGTAACTGAAAGTGACTGAGCCGGGTGTTCACCTTATCCACTACGTTTGACGATGGGCAATTTACACGATTTAGAGGACAAGAAGCTCAATTCTGGCGTTGAACAAGAAACACAGCGTTCCAGTGGAAGCCATCAGTCTTTCGACAAATGGACCAGCAACGACTTTATAGATGCCATTAGAAAACTGTTTGATGACAACGGTGTTGAATCTAAAAAATACGAGAATGTTTTGCTGATAAAGAGAGCATTTAGCAATCATGCCGCTTCTAAAGAATTTCTGGTAGCTCAAGTCCATAAAAATATACCAATTACTTTCGAAGTATTCAATTCGTGTGGACCAGAAACCATTGACACTTTATTGGGCTGTTTTGAAGGCCAAGAAGCTTCCAAAGAGCTTCTTACTGAAATACAAAAGGCCTTGGACTCTGATGATGCCAGCTCATCTTCGATGACGGGCACCATTGGGCATGCAACTCACAGCCATAAACACGACAAGTACACTTCTCTCGCCAGCTTCTTGCTTATAGCCGCTTCAAAGCTGCTGGAAAAATACGAATTTGATTTCGAGGAGTTCAAGCCCTTGGTGAAAAGTACTGTTTTAAGGTGCCACGGCGACTTTGAGCATCTTACGGTTTTGATTTCACTGTGCGAGAAACACGAGGAGCAACTGCAGCGCGAGTTATTGGCTGTTTTCAATACGTTATTCCAGGAGGCGCAATCAGATTTCTCCATCCTTGAAAGCTACCTTTTGATGGTGATATCAGTACTGCAGATGCTTTATTTGCAAATGACAAGCTTCTGTACCGAAGTTTTCTTGAGCGAGCAGTTTCAAACTGTTGCCCAACAAAACTTCTTCACTAGTGGCGCTGTAACCCATTCGATACTAGACTTGATGTCTACCGCTTGTATTGATAATTTGAGTAGGACTTTTATCGCAGAGACGTACTTTGATCTGCTATATCAGTGCCGCAGTATTGAAAACTTCAAGTCTGCGGCTACTCTGGTTATTTTAAAGACGTGGAACTTCAAGAAATTAAAGCCCGAAATGATCGATGAAATGGCCATTGATCTTGAAAAGCAGTTTGACGGCTCTAACACTCTGGAGGCAGCAGATCGAATCAAGCGTGACGAGCTTGCTGTTGAAGGTTTGGCTTACCTTACTTTGAAACCATCAGTCAAGAAATTGCTGATATCAAACTCAACTCTGCGCACTCACCTCATAAGTTATCTTGGTACTAAGGAGACCCCCAGTGCGATGTACTATGGTATACTTATCATCTTTGGCAATCTATCAGATCCACTTACTCCAAATACACAAAATGAAAGAACTATGCAAAACCTTAGAGAATACACAGAAGCGAATCATAAGTCTAATAGCACGGATACGAATCCTTTAAAGGAAAGTAGTATCCTGAAATTCGTCTCCGAATGCATACTAAGTCATAACATAATTGGAACTGTAAGGACGCACCTAAAGAGACAGAAGCTGCACGGCTCGGGTGCACGTTACCAATTACTGAGGTTAATTCACAATGCTGCCAGAACGAAAGCACTTATCACTAAAAGTGTCGAGCAGGGCAGTATCACCATTTTACTAGAGTCTTTAGCTCTTTCAGGTATTCCTTCAGAAGTTAGAATTCTCGCTTTGAGAGCTTTAGCAAGAAGCCTAATGGCAGTAAACCCGCAGCTTGTTTTTCGAAATTTCTCCGCGTTAAATGCTTTGCCTCTTTTGTTCGAACTCCTTCCCGACACCACTCGGCCTGCTGAAGCTAATTTGCTGGCCAAGGATACCTACGAAGCTTTGCTAGCACTAACGAATCTCGCCACACTATCTGAAAGCGGAAATTTGTGTCAGAAAATCGTGTCGACCCCAGCTTATTGGAATAAAGTTGAAAACCTAATGGTGGATTCAGTGGTAGAAAACCAAAGATCAACCCTAGAGCTATTATCGAATCTAATGGCTTCTTCTTTGCATGTCGCTGTCAAGTTCTTCAACTTCGAGAATCCTGTTAGCGTACGCAATTTCAACATTTTGGTTAAGCTGCTGAACTTAGACGATCGAAACTCAAGACTGGCTGTTGCTGCGATTCTCGCAAACATTGCCAGCTCTGTTCCGTTCATCGCCCAGGAACTAGCTGGACAAGATGAATTGATTGAAACCGCTCTTATAATATTACGTGACCAAAGTGAAGACGCCGAAATGAGACATCGTCTCATTGTCTTCTTCGATGCCGTGATAAATTCTGGAGTTCAGACCAAGGCTTTATCAGGTCGAAAATCGGAACTCAAAGGAGCATTATTGGAGGCCAAAAAGTACGAGAAAGCGAGTAACTCAGACTATCTCACGTCTATCAACGATTCGCTGAGCAAGTTAAAGATCTAATTTTTAGCGATTTATTGTCACCCACGAATTAAGAAAGTCATTGGCGAAGGAAAGCACTCTGCCTAAGAAATCGAAAAATAGGAGAAACACGTCTTATGTTGTAATAAGCTCCTTTTCCATCCTCAATCGCTGCCCGTACCACTTATCACTTCCATTCCATTCTATCAAGATGATCACCGCAACCTATTGTTTTCTAGTTCATGGAAAATCGCATCTTCAAGTTTGTGTCATAATTCGACAAAGTGCTAATAAAACGAGCGAGAGTCATGTTCTCAGTAAACCAAGCATCCTCTTACCCATCATGGGTGTCATTTACTGGCAGCGGACGACGTCTCATTCCTGTCCCAAGCGACATGTTCGTTAACAATGATATATTTCAAGAAATTGAACCAGGTTACTTGACTAAATGACAAAGCCTCAGCATCCCACAACCGAGCATCATAGGTACCATCCCTTTTGACTTTAGGAGTACTCATTGTTTGAATTGCAGTCGAATATGGCTACTCTAGATACTGGGAAAGAAGTGGAAAATTTGAGCGTCAGTGAAAGCCAGAGGGCATCGATTTCATCAATTGAACCTATACCGCCAAGTAACGATGGTGAAGTCTCTGAAGAGAACATTTCTCTCACCAATACTGACAATCAGTCTGGAGCGCTAGATGCCACTCTTAACAAGTACCGGGAAGCCTGCCAGACTGGAGATCTCGTAATAGTGAAAAAAATGGTAGAATCAGGTGTAATTGATTTGAAGCATGATTACAGCGATGAGGATAGAGTCTCGGGGCTTCATTGGGCGTGCATCAACAATAGACTTGGGGTTGTGAAATACCTTATATCGAATGGTGCCGACGTCAATTTTGCGGGCGGAAAGTTAGACGCTACACCACTGCATTGGGCTGCGAGGTACGGCTACGTTTACATTGTACATTACCTGCTAGAAAGAGGAGCAGATCCCAAGTTAGTCGACCAGCAAGGTTTCAATGTTTTACATTTATCCATCAATTCTTCTAATGTGATGCTTGTGCTCTACGCCCTGTTTTTCATTGCCGGAGATGAGTTGAGCATTGACGCGCTTGATCCAAACAATAGAACTCCATTGCTGTGGGCCGCATACCAGGGAGATTCATTGTCTGTAAAAGCGTTGCTAGAATTTAAGGCTAATTCGTCCATCGTGGACTCTGGAGGCTTTTCACCGCTGCATTGGGCGACAGTAAAGGGCCAAATTCAAGTCATCAAGGCATTGATCGACGATGGTGCTGATGTCTTTCAAAAAACAAATGACAATAAAGACTGTTTCATAATATCCAAGGAAATGAACACCACCGAGAGCCTCTCCCTCGCCCTTTTGAAAAATGGATTGAAAGCCGACGGCACCCCGCTTGTAAAATACTTCTCAAACCCCCATTATGCAAAGTTTGTTACTTTCATGGCGCCGTTTGTGTTGCTGGGGGTGATATTCAAATTGTTCGCCTCAATAAACTTCCTGCTGGCACTTCTGCTATCTCTGCTCAGCGGCTTTGCAGCAGCTATAGGCCTGAAGAAATTGGTTTTACCGTCCTTTATTTCAAGCTCAGGTAGCGGGAGTTTCTTCAAAACGCCGTTCTGGGCTGGGATATTGCTGGGAAGTCTGCTTTGGGTGTTATATGTATGGCTGGCCAGAGTCTTTATTGCCACTTTTGAGGAGGAGCCATTCATCAACCTCGCATTTTTGTTCTTCGCAACTGTGTGCATCATTTCCTTTTTCAAGTTGCTGTCGTCAAATCCAGGCAAAATAGTTAAAGAGGAAAATCACGATAAAATCAAGGAGACCATTCAAGAACTTCTTCGTGTTGGTAAGTTTGACGCGCGACACTTTTGCATCGAGACTTACGTTAGAAAACCCTTGAGGTCAAAGTATTCGAGATTCAACAATGCATTGATAACCCGCTTTGACCATTTTTGCCCTTGGGTCTACAATGATATTGGTTTGAGGAATCACAAACTGTTCTTATATTTCCTCTCTTCTTTGATAGTGGGTGCAATTTGCTTTGCTAAAGCCTGTATGGAATACTTTGATGTTTTGGAGGACGCTTCGAATTCGGATTTTAAATGCATGATCCTTGACGATGAGTTATGTGCGGGGCTCCACATCGATCCCTTCGCATTGTTCGTGATGGCCTGGGCCTGCCTGCAAGTTCTTTGGGTTTCTTGTTTACTGACCACCCAGCTCTTCCAGACAATCAAGGGCATTACCAGTTATGAACTTAATGAAAAGTCGCGCGAACGACATGGTCAGAACGAGCCAAGTGAATTCTTTATGACTACTCCAACTGATCTTATGGACAGAGACGAGCTGAGTGCTTTGAATCAAGGCACTGTGAATTCGAACGACAGAAGGCTGATGAAACCACGCACATGTTTCAGTACGCTTTGTGGGCTCACTGGCCTAGACCAGCTTCCTGTGATTTTGAGTGGTTTCTTTGGCTCGGCAAGAGGTCAGCAGGACTCCATTCAGACCAGAGTGGGAACAGGTAGATTCGCTACGAATAATGGCTGGAAGACTAACTTGAAAGATTTCTGGCTTCTTAGCGACCAAACAGCGCCCCTCTGGCAAAGACTACTGTACTCTCCACAAGGTTTTAAGGCATCTTACAACAATAAAGAAGTCGATTACCGAACGTTGTACACGTTGCCAGAGACAACACTACCACAAGAAGACATGGTTTAAGTTCAAGAACAAAAGGAGACTTCAAAAGGGAGTCTCGAAGGCTCGGAAGGAAGCTGGGATCGTGGCGGTTCATAGCAGTGCTGAAGCTGGCATTCATCAAGAACCATCTCTTCTCTCTAATTATCACGTGGCCTTCGAGAAACGCGTAAACAAAAAAACGCGTCTCAGGCAAGACAACAAGTCCCGTTGCACGAAAGCTTCAATTCAAATTAATTCCAGTTCAACTTGCCGGGTCCATCGAATCTACCTTGAAAGCCTGACGTTTAACTCTCCAAAGGAGGTTTCGTGTTATGGGTATTCAGGGTCTGCTCCCGCAGCTAAAACCTATTCAGCAACCAGTCACTCTGGCTAGATATGAGGGCCAGACCTTGGCCATTGATGGGTATGCATGGCTCCACAGAGCAGCCCATGCGTGTGCTGAAGATTTAGCTTTGGGTTTGCCTTCAACGAAATATCTTGAGTACTTTGTAAAACGGCTGCAGATGCTACGAAGTCGGTTTCATATCCATCCGTATGTGGTCTTCGATGGCGACGCGTTGATGGTGAAAAAAGACACGGAGATCAAAAGGCGACAGAAGCGAGAGGAGAACAGGACAAAGGCATTGGCGCTTTGGAAATCGGGTGATAAAAGACAAGCGTTCGAGTACTTCCAAAAGTGCGTCGACGTGACACCAGAAATGGCCAAATGCATCATAGACTATTGCAAAACGCAAGAAATCCAATACGTTGTAGCGCCCTTCGAGGCTGACGCACAAATGGTCTATCTAGAAAAAGAAGGTTTAGCGCATGGGATTATATCAGAAGATTCGGATCTTGTGATATTCGGATGTCGGAAGCTGATCACCAAGCTCAATGACCATGGAGAAGCCGTGGAAATTTGTCGCGATGATTTTTCTCATTTACCAGCCAAATTCCCACTTTGTCAGCTAGACTCAGAGCAAATCCGGGCTATGGTCTGTCTGTCCGGATGTGATTACACCTCGGGAGTTCCAAAAGTAGGGCTTTTAACTGCCATCAAGTTGGTGAAGAAGTACAAGACTATGGACAAGATAATTTTGAACATTCAGCGGGAAGGCAAATTTGTCGTACCTAAAGAGTTTTTGGATGAATTTCAATGGGCGACGTACGCGTTCCAGTACCAAAGAGTATTTTGTCCCCAGCAAAAAATCATCACAACTCTCAACAAGGTTCCCTCGGAATTGGAAACGTCAGAGGATCTGTTCAATTGCGTGGGGAAAGTCATTCACTGTCAGGATCGCGTGAAAAGAACTGTCGTTAATCCAGCTGACATTGACCACGTTTTGCACGGGAAAATTGCAATGGGAGATCTATGTCCCTATGACTTCGAAAAGGTTCTGGTCAATCGTGAGCGGAAGCTGCAGTTGACTGCCAAGTCTATGCCCGAGATCTCGACTACGGCAACTAGCGGTGTAAGATCAATCGACTCATTTTTCCATAAATCTGCCTTGGTCACTGTATCGGCGGTGCCAGATGGGGCCGACACAAAAACTCGACTTTTCCAAAGACAACAGGAACAAAAGCTCGAGCAAAGCGAGAGAAAATTACAGTCTACAGTTGAACGTCGCAAGCTATCTCGTTACGATATGCCGACTCGTGGTACTTCTGGTAGTAAGTTTTTTGAGCAAGCCAATCAAATTGCGGAGCATCCGCGACCTACTGTGGCGCCCGATTTACCTACCACGTCTCGACTTGTCGAATCGACTGAGGTGAAGGTAGAGCAGAAGTCGAAGTTTAACCATATTAATCTGGCTACCAGGAGCCTTACATCCTCATCGTCAAATAGTGATCCCGACACTTCGCAGGAAGATGTGCTTACCGAAATTCCGAGTTCTATGGCATCTACAGAGATACCGAGCTCTATGGTTCCCGCCCAGACCGATCAGGATTCTACACCATTTAGTGAGGAGGAGTCTGAGATTTTAAGTGAAGTGGACGAGACTTCCAGACCAATAGAACCCTCGGCACGCGCCAACAAAAGACACTGTGCATCCTTGGCTGACTTGCGTGAAAACTTCAGCTACCAAAGGGCGCCATTGAAGCCAAGAGATCCGAATGTAAACTCGTCAGCTGGTGTGGGTAAAGCTGAAATTCTGGAGAAACAGCGGCCCGTCCTGGAAAAACAGCGGCCCGGGTTGAGCAGATCAAAACACTACATGTCGTCGCCGTCCTCGACTGAAGTACAACGTCAAGCAAGAAGAACTGTAAGTTTATCCGATTTCATTTATCGCGGGCAGTGAGGAGAAGAACTTCAGAGGACACATATTTTCAGCATTTTTTTTACTACCGCACTTGTAACATAGACACCATTACGAACATACCATAGTATTGAAAGTCGAAGGCTTGGTGTTGCGCGGTTCGGATAGATCTCGCTGCTGTAACGCTGGCGAGTCAGTGAGGAGGACACAAACATGGTCACATGAAGAAAAAAATAAATGAGAATCAAGAGCTTAAATCCACGCGCACTGAGGTGCCACTGCTACTTGATGCGACGACGTGCCAACATACGTGCAACGATCCAGTAAGCTGTAAAACTGGTGGCAAGCTGTCTTGAATCGATCCCCACATCACTCTGTACTACTGTGTCATTCAAAGTCACGTGTTTTGTCTCACTTCAATCAATATACGTAAGCCTGAGCACATATGTGAGTATGAAAGAAGCGCAGCTGTGCATTTTTGAGCTAGTGTGAATAGTCTTGTTCGTGAATCACACATGCCTGAGTTCTGTTCCTAGTTAATGTCTTATCCTCTCTCGTTTTCTCTGACTCTCTTCGACCCTCGTTTATCACTCTGCAATTTCGTGTCGTTATCTCAACATTCCCTCGTACATCGCGACTGATTACCCACTTTCTATTTTTTTTAAAATTATCGTACGATTATTCCAAAACCAGTCAATGGGAATACAATCCTTCCAGTTGTCTGATCCTCATTCAAGCCGAAAAATCCTGGTTCTTTGCGTGTCTTCTCTTTGGTCTCGTAAAGCCTATTTACAACGCCATTGTTTATAGTTTTAAGCTATTCAAACGGACACTTAGATACCTTTTTATTTCATATATTATCTGGGAACGCTTTCTTTCTTTACATTTGGAGGAGCCCGCGATATTTTTGAAGAAGTCTGAAAACTTGTTCGATTTTAGAAGAGTTTGAAGTCTTAACCACCTTTTTCTTTGACTCGATTTCACTTTTGAAGTATAGAGCTCTTTGTTAGCTTTTTGGAGAGCTTTCTGGCGCTATTTTTGAGTGCTTATAGCAATTTTTAAAGCGTTTTTGACCAGTTTCCTTGGCTTTAACTCCCGTCGCAGTGAAGTGAGATAAGATGGCCTCTTCCATGGGTTTTAACCCTGGTCTCAGCGAGGCAGAAATCTTTCTGGCGTCGCTGCAGTCTTCCGACAGCAGTGACGAGTACAAGAGCGATTATCCAGGCTCAAACAACAGAAGCACGCCCTCTGGAAGCAACCACGATTACAGCCAAGACACTGTCTGGAGCGACCAAATTACAGGCGGGTTCGATTTGACACCGGAGTCGTTTCACGAGGTACCGTTGCAACCGTCTCAGTCGCAAGTTCAGCAAGCTCAGCAACAGCAACAGCAACAACAACAACAGCAACAGCAACAACAGGCGAGTCTAGCTGCGTTTAACAGCGTTTCTGCAGACCGGCCAGGCTTTGTTCGTATTAAAAGCGATGAATCGCCTGGTCTGGCATTCGAGTCTGACGAGCTGCAAGATCTATTGAAACCGGAAGACGGTCTGGCTTCTGATTCGGTCGGATCGCTCAACTCGCTCCATGATTCTGCCCACTCCAAGATTTACAAACCCAAGCGTGAGAGAATTTCCCACAACGTTATCGAAAAAAAGTATAGAACAAACATTAACGACAAGATCCTACAGCTTAGAGACACTATCCCAACTCTGAGATGTGCTGTAAAGCGGGAACTGGGCCAACCTTTGACCCGTGAAGACCATGAGGAACTGGACGGCTTGGAAGTCGCCCGCAAACTCAACAAAGCCTCGGTTTTGATCAAGACGATCGAGTACATCCGCCATTTAGAGAACAGATGCGATACTTTGAAGTTTGAAAATACCAAGTTGAAGGCCGGTCAAGGATTTACCACCCCCGAAAGTGACAGAAACCTCTCGACCGGCTCGAACGATTTCATGCTAAACTTGGCACCGGATCAGTCTCAAAATACTAGTCCGTACGCTCCAGCGTATCCAAAAAGGAAGGAGTCTTCGTCTAGTAAATACCTAATGGCAGGTCTTGCTATGACAATGGGTGCTTCGTGCTTCGGGGACGGCAACGATTACAATAACGCCAAGAGTCTGATGTCCATGCCCGTAATTCACTACTCTCCTGGAAGTGGTCTGACCTTCTCCGACGCCAACGGTGTCATCAACATGCCTACGATGTTACTCTCTGTGCTCAAAATTTCACTCCTTTTCGCGACTGTCGTACACTTTATTAAACTCTTCACTCACAAATACATTGGTGATAAGGACAAGAAGCACGAATTGCCGCTAGTTACATTCACTGATTCGGTTTGTTTTGGCGATTTTTCACAGATTTTTGAGACTTTGAAAAAGACTATTACTCTTAACAGGCTAAAATACCCAGTTAACTCCATTGAAAGGATCGAATCTGAAATTGCCTGCTGTTTCGCACTCAAATACTACCAATTTCGGTTTCCTCTAAAAATTTGGAGTAGCAAACATGTTGACTCAACATGGACAAGAGTTAAGAAACAGGTTGAGCTGGCCAATCTCAGAAGTGGCGGAGCT
The DNA here is from genome assembly GCA_900074715.1 of Lachancea meyersii CBS 8951. Classification (NCBI taxonomy): domain Eukaryota; kingdom Fungi; phylum Ascomycota; class Saccharomycetes; order Saccharomycetales; family Saccharomycetaceae; genus Lachancea; species Lachancea meyersii. Next base: position 1,794,721 of record LT598484.1, on the reverse strand, counting down.
TTGAAGAATGGGTTCGAATGGGAAATGATCACGAACGTTATAACAAGCCCTACAGATGAGACTTTAGACTGTGAAGAGCTTCAAGATGCCATTATTAAAAAGGGATCTTACACGATAAAAGAATTCGTTGAATTTGTCAATAGTTTTCTTGTCAAATCCAGAAGCGAAGCTGTGGTCGTGGATCTAATGACTGAACTATGCTCGGCTGAAAGCTCTGTTGGAGAAGTGACCGATAAAGTTTACGAGTCAAAGGTATTCAACAACGCGGAGCTTCAAATGTCTTCAGAAAATCTCACTACTCTCACCACTTTGTTCGAGCCTACAGAAAACAACATTAATGCTCTACTGAGATTGGTAAAGACAAGATCGGCAGATCAAGAATTCAACAGATCGGACAACGATCAGGTTTTAGTGCTCTACTCCAGTATAGTGAGGAACCTGCTTTCAAATGGAAACGTCAAACAGGCGTGCCGCTGGGCTACCAAAATTCCGCCTAAGCTTATTGCTTCAAAAAGCATCTCCATTATCGGAGTTTCCGCTGTAATTTTAGCGCTAAAGAATCTGTTCGAAGGAGAAAATTCCGAAGATTTAAAGAACAGCTACCCTAGATTTGAGTCTTTAATTGGCAACATCAGGATACTGCTTGGAAAAGATTCTGGATTTAACTTGAGCTTAGAGCTACGGGGCAAGTTGGTAGATTTCTGTGTTGACACTGCCCTAATGTGCGGAACTAAGCAGTTGGACGACGACACTGATGTAGAAAGTCAAAGCGAGGAATTCAGCGAAGATGAAGAGGATCATTAGGGTTGCTGAACGCATTGTTATTTAAAAGGCTTCAAACAGCCTAAAAGGGTCAAGGTTTCATATGTATAATAGATGATTCACCATTCGTTTTAGAATGAGCAGCCTTAGGTTTAATACTGGTGGTTATAAAAAGGCTAGAAAAGCACTGTGGCCCAATGCTGGCGGGCCAGGTTAGGATACTGAACACGTACCATCGTTTTGATTATAATCCGTTCTCGCGATAATCGCGATGTCATACATTACATAAGCATAAGCATAAGCATCGAATGCGCCATGGGACCCGATGCAATAGAGGCATTTCCTAAGCTGAAATGAGAGGTCTCCAAATAGTGAACACAATACCATTCTGAGCCTGCTCCATAGCGTGAACTTTTTGAAAACCTTCATCAACGGAATTTGCATGGGCCACATAGTATTCTCCCTTTTGTTTCATTAGCATAATGTCACCAGAGTTATCATCTCCTTCAAACGCAAAGCTTCTTAGCACCACCATGTCGTGCATGCAATCTTTCATATCTTGAGCTCTTCTGATACTAGCACTGGTCGCGATATGGGATTGGACGAAATGCTGAATGTTGCTATTGACTGCTCGATCAATAGTTTCTTCGTCCGACTTCTGAGCCTCCAGGGCCTCAACGTCGGTAGGAAATTGCCAAGGCTTCTTGGGTAGCGATTCTACCGCCCGATCAGAGGGCGCAAAGACGATAACATTCTCCAGAGGGTCGCACATGATCCGTGACAAGATCACGTCATCTCTCAAATAACTGGTAAAGATGCTGATTTCATTCATAGAAGCTAGTCTAGAGTCCAGACAAATTGGATCCCACGCTTCTCCAGTTTGCTGCTCGTCTTGCTCTTTTTCAGCAGCGTAGACGTTTTGCTGCTGAACCTCCCTCTTGTCAAATGACCCTTTTTCAAATAACTCATCCAAATTCAAAGGTGAGACGTTCCTGGCGTCTCTAACCTTCAACGTCTTGTCTTCAGCATCAGATGCACGCCAAGAGCTGGGTAATTGGCGCTTAAACTTGCCGCTTGTAGGATCAAACAACACATCCAGATGTGCGACGTTTTTAGCTTCCATCGCGCAAGCAAAAAGTCCGATAATCAAGCAGAAAATCCGGCCGTTGAGGGAACAGGTTCTCATGACAAGATAATAAATTTAATAGACAACAGTGGTAGACGTAGAGCTTGAATGGCACCAGACTTGTTCTCTTTTTCGTTATGTTGATGAGTAGCTGTTAAAGGGTATACTCATCGATCGGTGTTGAACATTATTTAATATATCAAAAAAAAAATGGAAATTCAAAAGCTTGCGCAAGCCCGGAATCGAACCGGGGGCCCAACGATGGCAACGTTGGATTTTACCACTAAACCACTTGCGCTAACCGATGAGTGATGAAGAGTAATTTTAGTATATGTTGTTGAGAGAACATCACTGTCGGATATGTTTAACTAGCAGGACGGTACGCGCCAGGAGCTCTTTGCTCGCCTACTGATTTCATATCCAAGAGCTCGCTTAGTAGGCTTTAGTATTTGTATTATTTATCCCTCTTCGTGGTTAAAGATGTAGTTTCTAGTGAGCAGCGTCTCTGTAGATTCATTGTCATGAGCCCAATCGTGCTCGCCATGAAGCCAACTGCGGTCCTCTTGATCCTCTTGTGGCGTTTCATTTTCAACGCCTTTTGAGCTGGGAGAGCTCGATAAACCAATATTGACGTCTTCATCCCCTTTACGACCCCTTAGTTTCGACTTCAGCGCCCGAGCCGGCTTCGTGATGAATTTTAAATCTCCTTTGTGGCCACCACTTTTCTCTCCCCCCGCCAAGAGAGACGCATTTTGTGAGTTGATCGAGCCATCTTCAACCATCAGGCAGTCATCATTTCCATAGCTGATGTTGGGATCGACGAAAAACCTGTCCCTGTTATTGATCTTTCTCCCCAGAACAGTTTCCTTGCTAAAGGTCCTTTCACGTTGTTCCAAAACTCCAATGAGCCCCCAAGTATTAACGGTCACCAGGACGTTTAGGAATATGATAATACACTTAAGCCATTTGCAAACATCGTTTGAAATCACACTCGTAAAAATCCGTACCCCATACAATAGAGCCATCACGGCCGCATTGTAGACCAGCAACAATGCGAGCTCATGATAATCATTCCAGAAAACTTTGAATTGCCCCCACCATGACAATTGTTGGTCCAACGTCTTTGGGCGAAGCGTGAACCCATAATTGCGCCATACGAAACACGTTACTGACAAAGTGAAGGCAGTATAAATGACAAGGTCGACTACTCTTAACAGTATCCCAAGGGACTCGGTATTTCGTCTAGCAGCCCACAATCTGAGGCCCATAACAAGGGCTTGTATGCCGGTCAGCGTCAATCCTACTGCTAGTATTTGCCTGTTTCTATTGCTGAGTATTCTTGGAATCCATTTTCGTTGAGTTTTGCGATAGTTATGGAACATGTAGTAGACAATGTCAATCCAGTTCAAGTTGCTGATCAGGACGGTGAAAAAAAGCATCACGTTGAAAAGTGTTGAATCCAGCATCTGTTCGTCGAACTCCTGGGAGTTTTGGTAGTTAGCCTCGTATTGTTTTTCAAAGATCGAGTGCATTGATTTGCTCAACACAACTGTGTGAAATATCGCAGAATATGTGACACCTAAGTAGACCATTTTTTTACCACTGTTGTGATTGTTCGCTGGGAGCAGCAGCAACACTATCAGAAGCATCCACGACCCTGCGCACACCGCGCACACCGCAAACGCTATCAATAAAATGGCAGAGCTAAATGGATTTTTGCCTATTAACAGCGAAGGGGCAGACCCGTTTGCAAGAGGTGAGGTGCTCTCTTCTATCAGCGTGCTCATCAATGATGAGTAGACTTCTGTGAGGTTGCGTCCCGCTTCATCCGCGCATTGAAGAAAAAACGCAGGCACGTTACTGGGCTGTTGGTAAAAAGGAGACCCGGGACTGTCCTGGAGGGTCAAGTTACCGCTATTTAGCATTCTAACGGTGCAGTTCGGCCATTGGCCAGAATCCAGTTGCTCTTTCAAAATGCCTAGGATGGAGCCGAGAGATGTGTTTACATTTTGTTGCAGTGAAAACATTTCACTTCCTCGTTCTCCTTTCCTAACCCTTCCCGCTAGGATGTCGAACTCGTCGTCGTTTCTTGCATCACTGGATTCCTTGAATAGATGGCTATGACGAGACAATATCCAATTTCAAATTCACAGCTTTACAGAACTATCACGTGGCAAGCTTTCGAAGTCCAGATGGAAATATGGTTGACGCCAATGACAGCAGGATCTATTGCAACGCGTTGAATTGGAAGTGTTTTTCGCACTGGTCGGGTCGTGATGTACCTACCAATTATCCCAGTGGGCTCAAATAGGTGACAATTTTGAATTCTCTCTTATTTTCGAAAAAAAAATCCATTTGGTTTTGAGCTTGATGGAGGCAGCGAAAAAGCTCATCACCGGGGTCTGAGTTCATCTAGTCCAAAGTCACGCCACAATCCCAGTTCCGTTCTTTTTGACGCGAAAATGGAGCCCAATGCAGTGGGACTTTCAACCAGTGGTGGCATTGCTGTCAATTGGCCACTGCAATCTACTTGCAAGGGATGAAATTGGTCCCAGTCGTCATCATCGTTGAAATAGTCCCAGAACGGGTTTATAGGGACCGATGTGTTTTCCGAACGCAGGCCGTTTGGGGCAGTGTGGTCTGGCGACATGAAAATGTCTTGATTCCAGTCCAAATACAGCGAATGGTGGGGTTGGAGCATATGATGGCTTTGGAAACAAGAATCTCGATACATTAAGTACAGAGGGGAGCGCTAGAAAATGGGCTGGTCGCTGGCAATGATGGGTGTCAAGTGAGTTGATCGAAATGAACGTATTGCACGTATAGGTTGATCGCTATGTGCGATTCTGTAACTTATTAGCACAACATCCGTACGTAATGATCATATTGGCAAGAACTTTGGCACGAATCGACGAAGTATATGATTAACATCTTTCCTATGAAGCATGGAGCTCTTTTAAAGTCGCTGGGGTGCCCTTCAATCAAATTGATGTATGGTGTTGTTAAAAGATCTCGTCTGATTCTCGACATTTAATCGCAAACCATGCATGATCTTTGAGGTTAAATAAAGAAAGAGAGAATATACATACCAAGAAAGTGGAACCTTAGAACTATTCCAAGTTTTTAATGAAGACTGTATGCGCCGAATACAGCTTTGTTTCCAACGTCTGAAAACTTCGGACTTGTATACTCGTACCAAGTGCCTGTACTCGTTATTAAGCACGAGTACGAACACGTTTAACGGCCACCAACTGTTCTCTTATTCAATGGATTGATCAATGGCACTTCTAATCTGTTTGATGAAACCAGTTATCTATAACAAGGTCTTGTCTTGATCATGGTTGATCGGTTTGAGCTCTGATCGTTTAATTGTGCCAATAGCTCTGTTCTACTTGGAACCATCTTGCTGGCCATTAGTTACTCAATTGTGCTTATAGGGACGCTCTCGATTTTTCAACCGGGCTTGTAGAAATGTCGAGTATTCAGAGCACTACTTCTGGCAATTCAACTTATTGCTAGGGCTCTTGATATCCCAATCCGGCTAGTAGAAGAGCCCAATTTTAACAATTCTAACTCTACCCATTTCACTTTTTCAAAACTGATTACTAGTGCCCTCAATTGTTCAGAAAACCAAGATTTCTCTCTTTCGTAATTGAATCGTTGAAATCTCAATCGCTCAACTATGTTTGTAGGCATCCTACTTATTCACAGTTGAGAGCGTCAGTGCTTGTAGCCATCCTAATTAGTCGCAATTAAGGAGCGCCGATGTCTGGAGCCATCGTGACTCTTCACAACTGCTCGCTAACGCTCTCAATTGTTCAATAGTGCTTGTAGCCCTCTCTATTCACAATTCGTCGCTGTCGCTCTCAATTGTTCAATAGTAAGAGCCATCTTTCACGAGAAAAATCAACCACCTTGAAAAGTCAAAACTGACACTTTAACGCTCACTTTCATATCGCACTGTCATTGCAATGCTCAGTGAAGAAGCGAAATCTAGCATCAGGAAAGCTGTGCTAGACCAGCTGCAATTAAAACGTATGGACATGAACAGATTTACAGTTTTTTTCACATCGACTAACAATTACAAGTGGATGCTACTTTGGAAGAGTGCTCGAGGATAAGAGACGCGAACTTGCTAGAGTTGGAAAAGGTCGCCGAAGAGCTGAAGAAAATGGGGTCGGAAAACCGGGATGTATCGATTGAGCAAACCCTGGCTGAGGAACGAGTTGCTGACGGAGATCATTAGTGACCGTTATCCATCGAACGTGAAAGAAAGGACAGCTTTGACAATGGGTCGCTAGCTTTCTGCCTTGCGAAAACGCCAGATAGCTCCGTGACAGCTGGTCACTGATTTACAAAAGTTACAGTGCTTTAAATTGTAAGGAATGTCTCATTCATGGCATCCTTTGTGAAGGCTTTTGATCGAAGAAGGGGATTATTATAAAGACGATTAAGTCAGATTGAAGCGAATGAGAAACGAGGTTGTAAGGCTGGTGAAATATTTAAAGCAAAGCAACTGAGAAGAGAGGTCGTGCAGCTTTCTGCTCTTCGAGAGTCTCAGCAATCACGTATAAGAGATTAAAACTGCATTATTTAGACAAACTACTCTTCACAATCGATTGCTGACTATTTCCTAGACCAATCACAATTGTTCACCACCGCATGTAGTGCGTACTGCTCAATATGCTACTACGCTACGAGCTCCCCGTTTTGTCATAATTGATTTCCAAAGATTTAATGCTAGTTGCTTATGACCTCTTTTTAGTGCACTGGATCATTCTCAATGTCCAAAAATACAACTGGTGCTCTACGAGCTCTGTTCTGCTACGCTCGCGGCAATGTCACTTTATCACTCCAAAGACACCACAGATTCTCATAATCACAGTAAATCACAATCGCATTCAATCATGCCTGTGATTCTCCTAATCTGCGCTTGTTGTCATTCCACGGTAAACGGGCTACTACAAACATCTTGTCGACCAGTTAAATGTTTAATCTGATACTGGTTGTGAACACTGTCACTTCATTCTCGTCTGTCATCTGTCGTAGAGACCGATTACACCACCGTGACTTCGATTTCTACAGCACAAGGCGATAGACATGGCAGACGATTGGAATGGTGGTGCAGAGTGAGACGGCACACTTTTTGAACAAGTTACCAGATGTTCACAGCGCGAACGAAAACCACACTCAAGTATGAGCGAAATGAAACCAAAACTCACAATCCCGGAGGTACGAAGACCTAGGGTATGGTGTGACAGGCAGTAACATTTCCAACGCAAGAAAAAAGCTTCTAGAGGGAGTGTGAAAGTGATGAATCTTTTTGGAGCTTGAGGATCACCGTCAAGCACTGCCGTTAATTGGGTCAAGCTTCTTTAAAGCGATCATCGTAGTAGCGAACCCATAGTATTGTTGAACCATTGAGAGCGTCAGCGACCAATTTTGGACACTTCGAGCGACCATAAACACAACTGAACAAATGAGAGCGTCTGCGATGTACAAGTGGAGGCCCAATAGTGCAAAGATTTAGTAATGTGAAAAAGTAGCTAGACGAAAATCTGTAAAAGGTCTCAAAATTGAAAAACTGTAGTTCGATTTCATATTTGAGAGCGTTGGTGCTGATCTGTTGTTCTACTTTTGGTATCCATAATTGATCGCTGACGCTCTCCATTGTAACAGTTTCCTAGTAGATTTGAATATAAAATAAGATTGTGCACCCTGACGCTCTAAATGGCACTCAAGCTTGGCAACCCGATCGCTGCCGTAGATATAATACCAAGGTTCAAATTGTTATGTTATCGTTACAGTCATACTCGCTTGCAACCTTTGTAACTTAAAACACTTCATCGCCGACGCTCTGATTTGCTTAATTGTACTAAAAAATCTCTACTTCGTCGGATCTTCTGAGCATCTCTACTTCTCTACACTCAAACACTGACGCTTCAAATTGCTCAGTAATATCGCGAAATATCTGCTTATTCCAAATGATCGCCAACACTGTCAATCGTTGAATCGTAATGGTAGACATTTGAAAATTCACAACTGATCAACGGGAGCTATCTTTTCGCTAATGCTCTCCATGGGTCAATAACACTGAGAGTCCTCTACACATTCACAATTAATAGCTGACGCTCTCAACTGTTTAGCTGTGTGAAGAGTTTTCGTACTCGCACTCGTACTCAAACCTCGAAAACCAAAAGCTGTCGCGGATACAACGCTGGCGCTCTTAGCTAAAGTAGAAACACTATTGACACAACCTCAGCCTCTGATTAATCGCAGTTGAGAGCGCTAGCAGTTTAAAAGTGCTTGTAGTCATATTAACTTCAAGCTTCGCGTTCAAAGAAGCTTAAAATCATTCATACTACATGTTTTCCAATTTTTCACAAGTTATTTTAAACCAAAATTTCTCTACATGTTCACAATTGATAGATAATGCTCTCGCTTTCAATTGTATAGTGCCTAGGGTACCCTCTTGATTCACAACTGGTCGCTGACGCTCTGAATTGTTCGGTAGTGCGACAAAGTCTCGTACTCGTACTCGTACTCAGAAACCTAATCGCGATTATATTAGATTGATTATATTCATTATACAAGTAAAACCAAAACCATAATCAATCTATTCTCATAGACAACGCTAGTGCTTTAAAATGGCTTATAAGAGCTTCTGTTTCAGTGCTTTCGGCGTCCAAATGTAGTTTTCGTACCCATTTGCTTGAAGCCACTTTAAGCGTTCACAATTGAGAGCGCTGGCGCTCTCAATTGTTCAATGATACTACGAGTTCTCTAATTATTTACAATTGATCGCTAACGCTCTCAATTGTTCCACCATGCTCATGGCCATCGTACGTATTCACAATCGATCGCTGACGCTCTCGATTGTTCAACAGTGCTTCGAGTACTCTCGCTTGTACTCACCGCCACACCGTTTCACCTCGTGACATCTCTCTACATACCACATGAAATGGCCATACTCCATACTGCCACGGCTATTCATTCTCACAACTATGGCCCAAAACTCATCTCTGTATGCCACAATTGTGTGTTGTTGAGATTGCGCGTTTACGCTGGTGTTGTATGCTTCGAACATTTCACCAAGAACGAGCTTCTCTTTGATATAAGTACCAACGCCAATCTCGCTACAACGGCTTACTTACGATCTTCCCAGATCCAATACGTAAAGTACGTTAAATTACACACACGATTGACTACGCAATGGCTGAATTAAGTGCAGCGCAGCTTTTAGCTAACGTAGCAGACGCTACTCAAGGCGATATTTATTACACAACCCAGTTCAAAGCAGCCGAGACTGGTGTTTCTGCTGCGCTGCAAGCGTTGCAAACGTTGCGAGTGGATCAAGAATCGACTATAGCACGTCGTTGCACGCAATTGTTGAACGGATCAGACCCATTTGCAGCAGTGGTAGAGGGCCAAACGGACGGCAAACTTGCAAGTGTTTTCACAGATGAAATAACACTGGTGCGCAGTGTGCCTCACTTACAGGCGTTGCAAAACACGCCTGTAGTGGTCACAGTGGAGCTGGGCACAGGTGAGTATGCGGCTGTGCCGCTGGTCAAGGAACTGGCTTTCGCAACACTGGTGTCGACGTCCAGCACGTCTCTGGCACGCCATGCAGTGGCAGCGGCGCAGAGCGCCGCTGCACAGCAGAAGCTGGTGTTCCACTTCGTGGACCTCAACGCCAAAGACATGGACGGAAAGCTCTCTGCACAGCTCGCAGAGGCCACAGAGGCCTTAGAACTCACAAACCTAGCCCCGTTCACATACCACAGCTCAGCCAAATCGCCATCAACGCTTGTGGTCAACCTCTCGCCCTACGCTCACGCTTTTGCAGAAAACCTGCCTGCACAAGCAGCGTTGCTCGACATTCACGTGTACAGACCCTGGTCTTCCGAACAGTTCTTCCAACAAGTGCCCGAATCGGTCCAAAAAATCGTCATTGTGCAACGTACTAACGGCAATTTGACGGCCAGCGGGTTCGAGCCCGTGCTGTTGGACTTCTTCGCAGATTTCAACACGCTAGTTGCAAGAGGCGTGGACCAATTACTGGTGACCAACGTTGGCGAACTTGGCGCTCAAGAACTCACCACCACGCTCCAACAAGTCGTCGACAACGCCCGTGCCGAGTCCCCAGACACCACTTTATTTATTGGACGTCCTTCTTCCACTTTACAGGACACCGTTCAATTACAATCTGCCATCAAAGGCGTCTTCTCTTTGGAAGATGCGTATTTAAAGGTTCTACGGCAGCTGTTTGACTCGAACCTCCAGATCTTGAATCAATTTCAAGACCCCGACGTCAATGCCACCAGCCCAGAGTACGGGTTTGGACTGGCCACCAACCAGAACCGTGAAAGACAACGTTTGTGTGCATTGGTAGAAGAATCTCTCGAAGCCAGTGCGTACCCGTCCCCAGATGCGAGCCGCATTGTGGAGCTTTTGGCCAAATGGCTTCGCTTGAACGATAACGAACGCTCCCGGGGCGAAGTTTCCCTCGAAGACGCCAACAAGATCGCTGCAGACGTGTTTGAGCTTCTTCAGCTCAACCAGGATTCCAGCGTGGCTCTCAAAATCTTGAAATTGGCCCCCACGGTCGAAAAGTTCAAATTCGCGTCGAAATGGCTCATTGGATCCGACGCTTGGTCCTATGATTTGGGAAACTCCGGTGTCCATCATGTTCTGTCGTCCAAATTAGACGTCAACATGCTAATTATCGACTCCGAGCCCTACGAACACGTTAAAAACTCCCAATCCAAACTCAGGAAAAAAGATGTTGGCCTGTATGCCTTGAATTTCGGAACTGCCTACGTTGCGTCCGTGGCCGTTTACTCGTCGTACACCCAGCTTCTCACTGCGTTCATCGAAGCTGCCAAGTTCCCAGGTCCTTCAATTGTCTTGGCTTATTTGCCATACTCTTCTGAAAGAGACACTCCTTTGGATATCCTGAAGCAAACCAAGATTGGCGTTGAGTCTGGATACTGGCCACTTTACCGTTACAACCCTCAAGACCAAAACCCAGATAACGCTTTCAAGTTGGAATCGTCGGTCATTAGAAGACAACTTCAAGATTTCCTCGACAGAGAAAACAAGCTCACTCTTCTCACTCGCAAAAGCCCAGAACTTGCAAGAAATTTGAAACAAGGCGCTAGCGGCGAAATCGAAGCCAAGCAACTCAGAAGGGCTAACGCGGCATACGATCAACTGCTGGAAGGGCTGTCTGGTCCTCCTCTACACATTTACTACGCTTCGGATGGTGGGAACGCTACCAATTTGGCCAAAAGATTGGGCAGTAGAGCCACCAGCAGAGGGCTAAAAGCTACAGTATTGTCTATGGATAATTTGGATTTCGAAACCTTTGCAGACGAGGAAAATGTCGTCTTCATTACCTCCACTGCCGGTCAAGGTGAGTTTCCACAAGACGGAAAGGCCTTCTGGGATCAACTCAAGGCTTCTCTCGACCTTGATTTGGTATCTTTGAACTTTTCCGTCTTCGGGCTAGGTGACTCGTTGTACTGGCCTCGTAAAGAAGATAAGCACTATTACAACAAGCCCGCCAAAGATTTGTTTAAAAAATTGGAACTTTTATCCGCTAAGCCATTAGCCTCGTTGGGCTTAGGTGACGACCAAGATGCTGACGGTTACCAAACTGGTTACAGTGAATGGGAGCCCCAACTTTGGGAATCGCTAGGCGTGTCTGGTGCTGCTGTGTTGGACGAACCCAAACCTATTACCAACGAAGATATCAAGATTGAGTCCAACTTCTTGCGAGGCACTATCACTGAGGCTTTGAATGACAATTCCACTGGTGCCATTTCGGCTTCTGACCAACAAGTGACCAAATTCCATGGTATTTACATGCAAGATGACCGCGATATCAGAGACACCCGCAAGGCCCAAGGTTTGGAACCTTACTACATTTTCATGAGCAGAGTCAGACTACCCGGTGGTAAAGCTTCTCCAGAGCAATGGTTAGTTCTCGACAAGTTGGCCGACAAGACAGGTAACGGTACTATTAAGATTACCACAAGAGCCACATTCCAATTACATGGTGTGGTTAAAAGCAACTTGAAACATACTATTAGAGCCATGAACTCTACTTTGATGGATACTTTGGCGGCATGCGGTGACGTGAACAGAAATGTGATGGTCTCTGCCTTGCCTGCCAATGCCAAAGTTCACAAACAAGCTTCTGACATCGCATCCAGAATCTCCGAGTATCTTCTTCCACAAACGACCGCGTACCATGAAATTTGGCTAGAAGGAGCCGACAAGAATGATGAAAACCCCAACTGGCCGTCGATCTTCGAGAACAGAAAGGAAGGTCCTAACAAGAAGAAAACTTTGGTAAGCGGGAATGCTCTGGTTGACGTCGAGCCCATGTACGGCCCCACTTACTTGCCCAGAAAGTTCAAAATCAATATGACCGTTCCTCCCTTCAACGACGTTGACGTGTGGTCGATCGATGTTGGTTTGATTGCCATCGTTGACCAAGAATCTCAAATAATAAAGGGTTTCAATCTGTATGTTGGTGGTGGTATGGGTTGTACGCACAACAACAAGAAAACCTATCCAAGAACTGGTTCTTCGTTGGGTTTCGTTAGTGCTGAAGATGTTCACATTGCCATTGAGAAAGTCTTGCTTGTTCAGAGAGACAACGGTGATCGTGAAAATCGTAAGCATGCCCGTTTAAAGTACACTGTTGATGATTTGGGCGTCGACGTGTACAGACAGAAGGTAGAAGAAATATGGGGCAAGAAGTTTGGTCCAGAGCAACCTTACGAGATAAAGTCCAATATCGATTACTTCGGATGGGTCAAAGATGAAACTGGCAAGAACCATTTCACAATCTTCATTGAGAACGGTAGAGTTGAGAACAGTCCCGACTTGCCTCAAAAGACAGGGTTGAAGAAAGTCGCTGAGTACATGCAGGAGACTGGTAGTGGACATTTCCGCTTGACCGGTAACCAGCACGTAGTGATTAGCGACATCACTGACGAGCACTTAGCCCACGTCAAGTCTCTACTGAAAAAGTACAAACTCGACAACACCAACTTCAGTGGACTAAGACTTTCGTCGGCCGCTTGTGTGGCGCTGCCAACCTGCGGTTTGGCCATGGCTGAATCTGAGCGGTACTTGCCTGTGCTCATCACCAAGTTGGAAGACATTTTGGAACAGTATGGGTTGCGTCACGACTCGATTGTCATGAGAATGACTGGGTGTCCTAACGGATGTTCTCGTCCATGGTTGGCTGAAATCGCCTGCGTTGGTAAAGCACCAGGTACATACAATTTGATGCTGGGCGGTGGCTACTACGGACAAAGACTAAACAAGTTATACAGGGCCTCCGTCAAAGAGGATGAGATCATCGCGATTTTGAAGCCAATGTTCAAAAACTGGTCTTTGCATAGACAAGAAGGCGAGCATTTCGGTGATTTCCTCGTAAGAACTGGCGTCATCAAACCAACATTGGAAGGTAGATACTTCCACGATGACATTCCCCAAGAGGCATTGTAATTTAATTGTAGATTACTCGAGAACAGTGCTGAAATAACATAGCTATAGAATCAATAGTAACCTTGGACCAGACTTGAAGAGAGGAATGGTTAGGTTGATAGCCGTAAAGCTATTGAACTTCTATCTGTATAAGCTCTTTCGTTGTCATTTCACTGGCGCCAGCTCTTATGCCAAAGTTTGCTTATAAAAGCATATCTCTGTCACGTGGGTTCGCGTTAAAGTGCTTATTTAATCGGCTTATGTAAGTGAATTGTGAAATTGTCATAATGCAATCGTTTTTGACGAGAGTGAACTAGTTAAATCCAAAGCTGAGCGTCCCCGTCAAACCAGTTGAAGACAGTTCAAGATCAACAACAACCTCGCTCAGTTGTCAGTTTTCGAGATGTTCAGCAGTGTTAAAAGAGTTCCAATTGCACGCCATTTGCGGTGTTCTCGCGTTATTTTAAGAAGAGGTTTTGGTTCCGAGCACTCTGTCAGAAGCCGTTATTTGGCTTCTCCTCTTCTACCTTCTCCGGTAACACTTTTAGGTCTAGGAACTGGGTTGGCAAGTCTTGGGTACTTTGCGTGGCAGTCACAATTGATCGGAAACGATGCGAACTTGAAAGAAGATATTTCTGCTTCAGTGGAGGTGGACAAAGCGGTTTCACCTTTTCCAACAAAACTGGGCCCTCCTGAGTTCCCTTTGACCATTCCTTACACTCTTTTGGGTTTTGGAGTCCGTTCCGTAACATTTGTCAACTTTAAAGTTTATGGGTTGGGTCTGTACGTTGCCAACGAGGATTTGCCGTTGATTTCTAAGATTTTCAGCACGAACTATCTGTCCCTGGCTTTTGTCGACACTGATAATTCCAAAGATCACTCTGAAAACGTCGAGCAGGCGCTGCAAGATCCTGTCAAGTCGAGGGCATTGATAGGTAGTCTCATTGACGGCGGAGTGCGGATGATGGCCAAGATTACTCCGATCAGGAATACTGATTTCAATCACTTGAAAGAAGGACTAGTGAAATCTATTTTGAACCATCCGGACGCAAAAAACAACCAAGAAGTCGTTTCTCGTGGTATCCGGGAGTTGAAAGATGCCTTCACGAGAAAGGGGGTTGTCCCCAAAAATGATGATCTGCTCATCGAGCTTCAGGCTAACGGTTCGCTGCAATTGTCTTACCGTTCTCGGAAATCGAGCGAGAGCATTTTGTTGGGTCGAGTTGACGAGCCCATGATCGGCAGACTGTTATTCAGCCAATATCTCAGTGGCCCCAAGCCCTTGAGCGGTGCAGCAAGAGAATCATTCGTGTCCAAAATTAAGACCTTGGTATGAGTGATCATTCAATACCTATATGTGCACAAAACAATACCTTACTCTTTCAAGCCAGTTGTTTGAGCCTCCTACTAACAGACCCGACTTCTTCAACAGTCATCTTGGCTCCCAGCTGTGCTCGCTCAAAGGAGGCCAGGCGTGTAGAGGCAGAGAGTCCAAAAACATCTCCCTTGTGACAGAGTTCGTTACAGAGTACCCCCAGTAAAGTGTCTCCAGCACCCGTGACGCTTTTGACATTCGATGAAAGTTCGGGAACCTCGTAGTGTTCAAACATCATTCCTATCCGCTTGCCACCAAAATTCAATCCCTTTGTCATAAAAGCATACTTTGCTAGAGACTCTTGCGCGTGCTCTTCGGCAACGTCCTCCTTCAAAGTGAAAACATATATTCCGTTTGCCCCGTCCTTGACCAGTATCCTGGGAAAGTATGGAAGTAGGTTGCAGGCCATGTGGAAAACCCCCGATCTCCGGACATCGCTCAAGCTTTTAGAAAAACTTTCAGTCTGTTGTTCAACTTTCAATGCGTTATCTATCTGCAGTGAGTCAAGAACAGGAAACCAATTGTCGACGTCAAATTTATCGGCTTTTTCAAAAGACTCGTAGATACTTTTTAGTTCGGTAGTGGTGGGTGTAATGAGGAAAACCTCGTTTTGTGGGTACACTTTGAGACCTTTCAGTAGACTGAGCTTCTTTGCCTTTGTATCAGATGTCGGTTCAAAGACCAACATGTAGTTGAGCTTACTCTGCAAATTTTGCAGTTCTTGCAGTGTCTGGACGGCAATATTTGCGTCTGCTACCACAATCTTGGGCTTCGCGACTTCAAGTTGATTTGATAAAAACTTGTTAGGTAATTTGGTTGTGATATCCATATCCGCGCAGGCAACAACAAGCTCTCCATCACTCGAGTGCATTGAGGAATATTGCGCTGTCGCATGATGAGGATCAACAAAAATCGAATCAATTGGCAGGCCGAGTTTTGCCAAAATTGCTGACCCAGATATATCATCGCCGACGCTGCTTATCAGCTTGGTAGACACTTCCGAGTACCTATTCGACAAGTGAGCTGCGAGAGCGACATTATATCCGACTCCGCCAACAGAAGAATAAACCTTGCCTGGGTTAGAATCTTTCATGCGAAGATCTTCTGCAACGGTGCTCTGCGTATCTAAAGCCACTGCTCCTACCACGACAGACACATTACCTGCGGAACGAATTGGTTCAAAGATTTGGGACGGCTGAATGTGTGGAACTGCATCATTGCGTCTGCTTAATTTCGACACTTCGATTGCAATTTGAGCACCCGCTCGCGCGTTATTCAGGACAAAGTCCACATTACTTTTGACTGAAACACCCTGCGTCTCTCGAGAAATCTCCCCTAGCAGAAACGGTGTCAGCTTTTTCCCGCGAATGCCCAATTTGTTGGCCTTGATTGTAGCGCTATCTATTATGCCTTTTACCCACGATTCGTCCAGGGCAATCCCCTCTGGAGGTGGCACGCACATTAGATAGCCGGATTGAAGACCTAGTTGGTGACCAGCGTTTATTATTTGGGCAGCTTGAGAGAAGTTTTCGAAATTGTAAGGAGACGGTACTCCTGAATCTCGAAAGTAAAAGCCTGGAACATTTGTACCTGGACTTCCTAGAGTCGCTACCATACAACCCTTAGTTTCAAGATACTCCATGGTTTTCTCAATATCCAAAATAGCCTTTGGACCAGCACACACCACAGCCACAGGTGTTCTGCCCAGTTCGTCAAGATCTGCACTGATGTCCATCGTGGTTTCTGCCCCTCTATGAACACCACCCAAGCCGCCTGTAGCAAACACATCGATACCTGCCATGTGCGAAAGAAGCATGGTGCTTGAGATGGTGGTGCCTCCTAGTAGCTTGTTGGCCATCGTATAAGCTACGTCTCTCCTGGAGACTTTGTTTATAGCTTTAGTCGTAGCAGTGGTTGCAAGTCGCTCAATTTCTGAAAAATGAAGTCCCACCGTTGGAAGTCCATCTATGAAGGCTATTGTGGCCGGAATTGCACCCTCATTGCGGATTTGAGACTCGACAAGTGTGGCCATTTCTAAATTTTGAGGAAATGGTAAGCCATGTGTTATAATAGTGGACTCTAAGGCAACCACCGGTTGTTTACCGAGCAATGCACTTCTTACCTCATCTGATATTTTGAGGTGGTGAAAGTGCCTCTTTAACTTTAAGGGCGCGAAGAACCTAGACATTGGTCACTAAATCTGAGATCTTTACCGGTGTTGAGCGGTTCTCATCGGTAAATATCGATGGATAGGAACCTTCAAATGTAGCATCACGTGACACAGTGAACTGCAACGACTCATCAACGGCGGCGGTCCTGGCAATCACTTAGCATTCGTTCCAGACAGTTGAAGATCGGTCTTGGATAGCAATGAGCTCCTGAGGCTTAATTTGTTTCAACAGTTTGATGCTTCAAGGCTTGCAGATCGAAATCTCCAAACGATAACTTGGGTTTTACCAAAATTGCATGACGGATCTTGAAAAAAGAAGTGTAACCATACGTGTTGTCTTTTGGACGTATGTGGTTGTTGGTAATAGTCATTTTGTGGTCATGGAAGTCTTGGTTGGTTTTACAAAAAATTTGTGGATTCATTCGATAATGTGAGAGCTGCACACCGTCATAATAAAGAGAGCTCAGCGAAAGATTAGTTCAGTTAATGTCACTGCTTGCAGTTTGTGGGGTTTGTCATATCACCATAGTTAGCTCTATCCTTCAGAAAGTTGTGATCTGCATCTCTTTGGCCCTTGCGATTCAAGCCCCTAGCTATAAGTTTTCACAGTTCAAGAGCAGGAAAAAAAATAGGCTGTTGCTGCTTGCAACATAGTTGAAAAGACGATCCATAGATCATAACTTTATTGTTCTTACTGCCAAACTGTCGGTGACCCGCTTTCAGCATCGAGTTTCTCTTCTAAATCTAGATAACTCCCACAATTGGTACAGCGGATATTGATATGTGCTGAAACTAGAGCCATCTTCGCAACCAGAAGGCAAAAGGAGGTGAAAAAGGGTCTTGAACGCGCAAATCTTTCTGTGATTTATAAGAGCTGCTTATTAGTCGGAGTATAAAGCTCATTTCATCGTTGAAAATCTCGATTGAGTCTTGTTCCCAGATTAAAACGATTAGGAAGTTTATATAACATTTCGAAGAGAATTGTATGGTCTGCTTTGCGTTTAGGAGTTCGAGAGTTTCTGTCAAATACCCGCTCAAGTATCTAATTTACAGATTCCAATCATCACAGATACATGAGAGAGTACTCGAGTATTCGAGTACCCTCTCGTGTACTCGTCAACTGGATAGAAATAATCAACGCGCATCATTAGACGTCAGCGCATCGCTCAGCAAGCTGGGTCTGGTTAGCATCTCAAGAGACACAAGCGCGTATCAATGAGTGCAGTCAGGCGTCTCATAGCATTCAATGGAAAGGTAGAAAGCTCTATCAAATTTTCCCCGAGTTCCAGCGAGTTGAAGACGGCTTGTACAGATCTGATAAACTGCTTTAATGATTTGGACAATGCAGAGCGTTTACGAAGCCTCAAAAGCTTGGGATATTTCTGTCTGGACTATGAAATTTTGCCGGAGGTGAGAGACCGATGCCAATACTGCTTTAGCGAAGTAATGCACAAAGACTTGCTTGCCATTGTTATCCAAGATCTGCGTCAAATGCTTTTACAAGTAAAGAATAGCCAGCTCTCGGAGCAAGGAAGACTGAAAGTGCAAAATAAACTGGTTCTGAATCCAAAAAAAGGCCTTGCTTTCGCCGAAGACAAAATCCGCTCGGATTGGGCTGAAAATGGTGGGGAAAGGGCTGTTTCCCTGTTCTATGCGGTTCTTGGCGAGCTAAGACCAAAAGATGTGTCGTCCAATCTGGGGTGGATAGTTCCTGGTATTCTCAACTTGATGGACGACACTTCCGATTTGGAAGGTATCAAATTGCAGGGTGTCGTACTGCTGAATCACTTTTTAAAAAAATCTCTGGATATCCAGTCCGAACAGCGCTTTGACTTTGCAAGCACTGGTCTTACTACAGTGTTTGAGCCTATACTGACCTCAATGTGGTACCATTTCCCACAGTCCACAGAGCCCGGTCTCACGAAGAAAATTTGGGGTACGGTGTTCCCAGCTCTTATGTCACTGTATCGCGCCGAGTACTTTAGCCGGCCAGAGTTGCTACGCGAAAGTGTTAGTAGATTTCTAGGTGAGACCTTACTCCAGGTCACCGTTCCACGCATCTCAGCGGATTATATGGATTTGACGATTGACACAGTGAACAGGGTAGGGTCATGTCTCGACGTCCTGGGCGAAAAATCCGTGATACACATGCAGCGCATTCTCTATGTGTTTGGAGAATACCTTATTTGCAATGTTTTCATCACAGACTTTAGACCGCTTTTACCGAGCGTTTTAGCTGTCCTGACTGGACTTGTGGAAAAGTGTGCGCGCGATAGAGTCATCGCTCATAAATACAACTTACTGACCTGTGCTTTGGTGATGTGCGAGAGGTGCTACGCTGAGGAGAATTCCCAAGATCCTAAAGTACACCAAAAGTGTCTTCCGCTGATCAGGATTTTGAAGGATAAAGGTGGTGAATGGACCGAGGACGAAAGCAGACTTGTTACCAGTCGACTTATGTCAATGGATTTGGAATTATAATTGCGTTACACGAGAAACCTGAGCAGCGCGAAATGCGAGTGTGCACAGGGCGTATTACGAATCGCCCTATAATTTCGCAAAGAGTAAAAGGAAAACACAGCATTGTTTCACTTACAAATTACTGACATATTTACATGGCGAGTCTCCAAACGTTCGCATTATGATCATCACGTCCTGTTTACTGGATGCTTTGCAGGCCCTTCACAATTCTAATGTTGGTATCCAGAAAACGATTGACGCAGTTTTTCAAACACGTCTCCTCCTGAGAGCTCAAGTTACCATTGCTAACGTTCGAAGCGCACTGTTTGAAGCAGATATTCGTGAACTGATGAATGGACATCTGAACCTTTTGTTTGGAGTTTTCCGACTCCAAAAAGGTCATGATTTCTTTCTTGGATTGATCATCAAGGTTTGCAAGGTCATTTTGAGTGATAGACGACATTTTGAAGTGTGTGTTGCTGATATTTGGGGCCAAGTTGAACGTACTACTCTTCACTGCTCACACTTTCTGCCGAGGCATTGAAACTACTTGTTGAAAAATGAATATTTTAGTACCGAGTGATCTACTTCAACTTCGATCTCATTTAATGATGTCCTACCAAGAACTTAGGGAAGCCACTGCTGGTTTTGATCTCGTCTCGGAAGTCAAGAGATAGGATAGGCTATGGAGTCGAAAGAGGAATTGAAAGTTTATCAAGAAAGTTTGGAAAGGGAAATCGAGAATAAGGAATATTTTTTAAAACAAGCCAGAAATGCTTTGGAAGCATTGCAGAAAAACGGATCAGAAAAGACCCTGAATGACGACCCTGATCTTTGGAATTCTTTTTTGGAGAAACCTATGTTTTTTCCAGATAGGTCGGATCCTGCCGGTTTAAGTCTGGCGTCGTATGAGCTGAGACAACGGCTGGAATCCAGCCAGCAGTACTTACAGGAAGAGCCCCTCGAGCCACTCGAGGAGATGCTAGGAGTTCAAAAGACACTAAATGACGGTTTACAAGAGCTGGAATACTTGCTTTCGCAGAGACTGAAGGGCTCCAAAACGTGCAATTTCCAAAGAACATATCAATCCTCTCTGTCACGCAACTCCGAACTGTGGGCCATCTTGAAACTACTCCTCGAAAACTTCGTTGCCGTGGATCTCTCGCCGAAAGGATTAGATACTGATTTGGTGGCAGAGAATATGTTCAAGTTGATGGAACGCTTGGTCAAGAAGCGTGAGAAAGTCGCAGCGAAAGATTTCGAGGGCCAGTGTTCTGGGCTCTATAGAATTTTATTAAGGGCTAATTTTATACGCAAAACAGACGACGACTGTTTTGCAGAGCTAGAAGACTTTTCGGAAATTTTTTAGCTTTTCATTTGAATGGTTCGAAATCAACGCAGCAGCCATGTTACTTACTCTTCGTCGTCGTCGCTGAGATGAATTTCCGGTATTTCGAAGTCAGAGTCATCGTCCTTTTCGCTCTCGTGAACTTCAACGGTTGATTGCTTCTCTTCAATAATCTCCACTGGAATATATCGGGTTTCAGGCGTCTCAGTTTTGGTCGTTTCCACTGTTTTACGAATTTTGGTCTCGAAAATGGCAATCTGATCATGATCATCCACGACTCTTTTGCGCATAAGCTTCTCAGGTTCTTCTTTAGACACCTGTTCAAAATTGGTGGGCAAAGAAATGGATGGCGACTCCAAGTTTTCTGAGCTCTTAGTCTCCCCCTCAATAGTTGCATGGGAAATCTTATGCCCCACCTCACCATTTTCGCCAAAAGTACCCTCCAAAACCATGTTCTCTTCATTGTTTTCGAGAGATAGTTCTGGTTCTTCTTGTCTCAAAACTGACTGGACTGGAGCAACTGGCAACCGTGGGTTGCAGAAGACCTCGAAAACTTCGTCACCTTGACCCTTAAGCAGAGTAACTGCTATAGGAAGAATTGAAATCTTTTCATAACCAGGGTGCATAACCAGAGCGCGAAGTAGGTGAACAAACGATTCCGGCAGAAAGCCGACCTCTTTTTGAACTCTCAAAGTCGTCGTGATTGCATAGTTCGTTATTTTAATTTGATGCGCGGATTGAAGCTTCAGGTTCACAACTATTCTCGTCAAAAAGCAGTTCAATGAATCATACTTTCTCAGCGAGCACTTGCCAATGAACGCATGTGGGTGTGAATATACGTCTGACATTGATCCAGTGTTTTGTTTACCGGCTTTCTTGGACTTTTGTGAAGAAGCCTTTGACGTCGCGTTCTGTTTCTGGTAGAGATGCTTCAAGGGTACCGCATCTCTTGTCATATGCAATGCAATGTCTATAAGTTTGGTGAATAAAGTAGTCTCATTGAATAAATGTCCTGTATGACTTAGGAAAATGTCCACAATAGCGAATAAGCCGAAGAATTGATCTTTCAATGAATCTACTTTGTCAAAGTCAATTGACGTGGTTCCTTGCTTCATTGGTATGAAGAACTCCAACGAGGCCAGGACGGATGGTGTATAGGGAAGTAAGGACTTGCCATACATCTGAGACATACTACCAAGTAGTGAAACGCCGCTGGCCTGTAGAGTGGGAAGCATAGCACTAATTGTGGATGTAAGTTCAGCATCACGACGCAACAAGCGTTGCAACGGCAGATAGTTAGTGGTCAAACTTAGAATAGCCTCTGCGATGACAACGACGCCGCCCAGAGGAACTCTCATGCGGAATGGAGTGTGTTGGGTGACGAAGGCAACAACAAGGTCGCACAAAAGGTCAAGTCTTTCGGCGATTGCCCAGAGCGAGCTTGGTTTGTTCAAATCCACGTTCACTGGTGGTAAGAATTCTTTCATTTCTTCCGATTTGCTGGAAGGCAGCTTATTCATGAGAGTTTTCATGTCCTCGTCAGCAGAGAAATCGAGTATTTCGCCGCACAGGTTTATGACAGGCTTGAAACTGTACAGGACGTTCATCATGCCCTGTCTCCACTGTTCATCCTGGAACGCCTTGTGGTGACGCATAGTCTCATCTTTGACACCAGTATTCTGTTTGATCAAGTTCAACAGCGCAAAGTTCTCGAGAATCAGCCTTTTTGTGCGCTTGTCGAAATGATTGTAGTCCTTCACAATTAAAGTAACAAGGACGTTGTTATATTTGCCGATGTGAGGACGGAACGTGGTGGTGTTTTTGACGAGAAGTTTCTTCAAAACGGGGCAGCACAAAGCCGGCTCGAACTGAGACAGATTGATCAAAACGCCTATGATAGCTGGAAGTCTAGGCGTCAAAACTTCACGAGTTAGTGCTGGCTTCCCACGAATCAAGTCGAGAAGAATATCCACTGATTTGACTAGAGAAAAAAGAACCGTTTTGCCCTGAAGACTGGATACAGTAGTGCGGTAGAAGCCTGCTTTCGGCTCTAGTTTGCCGAAAAGAGCTGTAAGAAGAGGGCCGGCTTGAGAGCAGAGTACCACTGCATTGTAAGCACACAAAACGTCTGACAGTTTACAGCCCTTCCAAACAAAATAGTCATCACTAGAGCGGAGCAATTTCAATATTTTGGCAACCAGAACTGCCAAATCTGACTTGAGAAGCTTATCGTCGACATATCTGGCCGAAGTGAGAGTTTTCAATATCACCTGAAATTCATAGCTCGAGCTAGTTTCCAGGGACTTGGCCACTTTGGATAGTGAGAGTGGTTCTAAAGCCATGATAGCTTTGAATTACAGATAGCCAACGGAGTCGTTCTTCCTGCTTTGACCTTTGATCTTGATTCTTCGCGATGAGAAGCGATGAGATGCGATGAGCTTATAATTTTTTTCACTACATACAGAGGACACTATACAGCGGAAAATAGAAAAAGATCTTGGCCTGGCGCGCCTGGCTTAAAGAGTGTTTGGTGATATGGGATTCAGCATTTTGGTACTTTATAATCTGCTCTATCAACAGGTCTGCCAAGTCAAAACTATTGGTGGTTTTACAGGGGAAAAATACCAGCCGTCGGTAAAACCCGTGAAAATAATTCGTGAAAACATGGAGTTTGAACCCGAGACTAAGCACCCTGAGCTCAATACTTTTCCGATTCTCAGCATCAAAAAAGGCAAGACCATAGCACTAATGATAAACGTTATCTAAAGCTTTCTTAGGCTGTTGTGAAGAAAGTGCTATCAGGTTAGGTGCGTATTTTTCTCAAGCCCTAATTCTCTTTTTGGATCCCATTTGGCTTGATCGTCCCCTAACAAAAAATATAACGATCTTTCTTTGCCCTGCGCTCGAACCTCGGAAGACACTTTTTAAATGAATTTCAAAATGACAATAAGACATCGTTGATCTACGTTCAAGCTTTGAATCCAAACAAGTATTACACACCAAGCGCTAAGAGATACGCTCACTCTCCAACCACGTTTGGTGAATACCAATGTCAACTGGAAGCAGCAGTAATAAGAAGCTTTCGATTGAGGAAAGGCTCTCTTTGGCTGCTCGTGCAAAGACGCGCAGAAAGGGCAAAAGACTTGATTCTCCTTCTCCAGTTCCAACTCCGCAAGAAGCCGATCTGGGAGCTGTCTCAACAGATGCAAATGCAGTTAAATTGGATACTTCCAGCCCACCAGAAACTCCTACTGACTCTGGGGGTAATGATCGAGCACAATTGGGCTCAGACGATCTCAATGAGATCTCGGTTATGTTGCCTTCAGACTACCAGGAGATGACAAAAGAAGCCCTTTTGATAGCTTTGAAACCATACCTTGTTGGATCACTTACTTCAGCGCCAATTCCTGAACAAAGTGGTAAAGAACTCGAATCAAGGGAACCCAAGGATAATAGCCTAGTAAAGTTGATTAAGGAAAAGGATTCGATTATCGAAGATTTACGCAAAGAAGGCGAGAGTCTGTCTAAGCTTGAACTACGGCACAGCAACATTATTAAGGGACTTCGAGACAAATTAAAAGCTTCGGATTACGAGTTAGAAAGGCTAAAAAAGGATACAGAGCGGAAAGCTAACGAACACACGTCGCTGTCGCGGGATTTCGCACAACTCGAAAAAAAGTACCATGAGACTAACAAGCAGCTATCCAAAGTTCTTGAGGAACGTGAAGAAGTGAGAGCTCGGAACGAAGCCTTAGAAAAGGGACAGTTGTTGGAATTACAAGACCAAGTAAGTTCGGACCAGAAAACAATCAAGGCCCTACAATCACATCTGCAAATGTCGCGAGACAAGCTGGAAACCGCATCAATGAAAGCAGAGATGAAATATCAAAGCTTGGAAGCAACATCTAAAGAGGAGATCGCACGATTGGAAACATCCTTGGAAGAAACAAGAATAAGCTCGAGACACTTCTCAACCATTTCAGAGCCGCAAAGGAATCAAGTTGAGCTTGCTGAAAAGCTCCAGCGTTTTGAAAAAGAGCTGGAAACCGGCCGCCAATCTTGGTCCAGGCTTGAGTCGGCATTGCGCCAAGAACTATACGAAGCAGAATGTAAACTAACCGAATGCTCAAAAGAAAGGTCAATTGCAAGCGACAGCCTCGTCTCTGCCCGCGATGAGAACGCGTCCTTGAATTCACAGATTCATACATTGAAATTGAGCCAACAAAACTTGAAAAATGAGGTGAAGGAACTGGAAAGTATGATCGAAAAGCTAGATCATTCGCTTAGTAACGCTAAGGATGAAACAAAGCTCTGGCAAGAGAAATACATGGTTCGAAAATCGGAATTAGACTCGCTTTTGAATGATCCAAGAGCCCGTGACGAAATGAAGTCTCAGTTTGAGCCACACATCCAAGACAAGGAGGAGACTCCAACTGATCTTGAGGGACTTGACAAGATCTCAAATTGGGAATTCAAGAATCTGCAAACGCTTGATACTGACTGCAACAATAATCAAGACTCTGTAAGTATTAGGTCGCAGTATGATCTGGACGAGCTGTTGCCTCGTGAAGATATTGAATTGTCAAGCAACCTGAGGAAAAGCAGCATAACGTCTCTAGATTACACTTCTTCGCGGCAGCAAAACAAGACCATCAACACTCAGCAAAACACTCAAATGAATGCACAGATGATCAGCAGGCTTGCAAGTCAGGTAAGAAGACTAGAGACTGAGCTTGCATCCCTGCAGGGCTCCCACGGAAAACTGCTTAAGGAAAAACAGGCAGTCAACGACACCATATTCAAACTCATGGAGGAGAACGAACAGGTTACAGAAGTCAAGAATCAGCTAAAAATTTCGTGTGAACATGAGAAAAGGTTGGAACAGGAGTTGTCGAAGACTGCTGAACTTCTCTCCGAGCGCACCGAGAGGGTAGAAGAGTTGGAAAATGACGTCGATGACCTCAAGGAGCTGATGCAGATGCAGGTGCAGCAGCTTGTTGAGTTGCAGGAGCAAGTGAGGTAAACAAGAAGACGTTATATCAAATTTATTACTTATAGATTATGGGCGTTTGCCGTGGGAAACAAACATCACTTCAGTTGTTGCCTTGCTTGATAGCAAGCTCGGTGTGTTCTTCGATGTCCAATGCTTCCCATGGATAGCACAGCCATACGTCAGGAACAGTTTCGGCTGCAAGGTAGCGATCGTTGTTCATCATTTCCGCTGGCAAAGCGGCTTTCTTGGGCTTGTCTTTGTTGTGTAACACGAAAATCGAGAAAACGGTCTCTTCGTTGGTTCTGTTCAGCTTAATTTGCTGCTCTTTGACTTCTTTCTCGAGTTCGGTTACTGCATAGTGCAAGGTGGTTCTGGTGTCGTCTACCTCGTCGACGATCAAAACTCTTTTACCAATAAGCGAATCGAAGTGCTGCTCCAAAGATCCAAAGTCCAACCATTGTGTTCTGATCACCTCTTTACCGATAGTGTCTACATGGTCGTCCAGTCCCAAGTCCTCGTACAGTGACAGCCCAATCGCTTGGATAGGAATGTTTTTCTGGCCACGGCTTTTCAAAAACGATCTTATTATTCTAGCTGGGATCATACCACCGCCTGTGATTGCAATGATCACATCCGGTCTCTCGCCTTTGGCCATAATTTGAATGGCAATCTTTTGACAAGATTTATGGATGTTGTTATAAGAAATGAACATCTTCTGAACAGCATCAGAAGCTTCACCCATTTTTGCTGAATTATTCAAATATTATCTGTGAAGTGTTGAGCTATGCTCAGTAATCTTTACCAAGATGTGCTCTTTCTGATTTTCTTCTATGGTGTTCAAGATCGAGATGCTCATCGCCGAAAATTTTCATAAGAGCGTGTAGTACATAATTTTAAACTATTCGACCTCCAGCACAAAATATTCACGTTACCGCACCATTATAATCTGCTCAGCGTTAGCTACTTTACTGTATGACTTCTTTTCTAGTTTACACATAAAATAGTGAGCAGGAGCAGCAGCATTCATTGAAAAGTTTCTTATACATGTCAGTTGCCGTTAGCTTTTGAAGCGCGCTCTTCAGCGTAGTCGACAGCGTCCACGTACTCATCGCCTTCTCCGTTGACATACACAGGTTCCTGCTCTTGTAGTAATTCATCGTCTTTATCTTTATAAGTGCTGTTACTGCCGTCTGAGTTCAAAGAAATACTCGCAAATTCCTTACGAAGTTTTGCTTGTTCGCTCAGCATATCAAGCTTGCCCTTTATCGATAGAAGAAGCGAGTAGGCGTCGTTGCTGGGACGCAGCGATGACCGCATTTGCTTAAGTCCTTTCTGGCTAGCACGATTGTCAGCCGGTGCGATTTTGTCATGGCGCAATGTCAGCAGCCACTTGAACCACAGCGAGCAATTGCCGCTCGTAGACCATGGGTTTTGCGCAATTGCACGCGACAGGACATGGAAAACTCTCTGTATGTTGACGTCTGATAGCTCAAGACCGACAACTTGTTTGATTAGAGTTTCGGACCACGCGCTGGAATCCAAAATTTGGAACGTCCGGCTCGAATCTTCACTGCTGTCCAAGCTCTCTATAAGCTCTGCCACTATATCCTCTTCTTTTACCTTTGCCTTCGACTTCTGAGAAGTTTTGGTAGAGTCTGTATTGAATTCGGCCTCGGCGACTTCCGCGTTGTCTGGGCTCGTCTCACTCTCTTGATTGAAGACAATTTCGGGACTCTCCAACATCTCCTTTAGAGTTAAATGCTCGAATTTGGGCTCGTTTACATTGAGCCATGCAATGATTATGCTGGAATTCACAAGCGTGAAGCTGATGATCTTGGAGCGCTGACACTTGATCGAACAAATCTCGCTTTGGCTGCCGAGTTCGAACACAAACACTAAACCGTCAATAGACTGTGCGACTACTTTGCCGTCATGGTACCTCAGCTCTGCAGCCTGAAAATTCCATTTCGATACGATTTTCCCGGTTTTCAGTTCCACTACGTGTATTCTGTCTAGAGCTGCAATAATCAGTTGACCGTCCGCGCCCAAAATGCAGTGCTTTCCCATGGGAAGGTCCATGTTGACCACCGTGGAGGGTCGCCTCTTCGAAGGATCCACGATGTACAGGTTGGTTGTAGTGAAGACGGCCAGCAGCACTTTGTCCTGCCATTCCAGCACTTGCAGTTTTGTGATTTCGTCATTTTTACCGTCCACAAGGTGGAAAGTTTTAAGAGGCTTTGACGACCGATAGTCAAAGTGCTTGATGGTTTTATCTGCGTCGAGAATCCAAAACGTGGCGCCCGACGATCCCACGCCCAGAATTTCCTGTTTGTTCTTTATTATGTTGACGATTTCCTTGCCCGAGGGCGAGAAAACAACGATTTTCCCGCCTGTGAATATATTTACGAAATACTCCTCTGCTATTTCGGCTTTTTCTGGCTGTTCACCGGCACTCGACTCGGACTCTGGGAATTTCCGTTTGGTTTTCGAACCCGCCATTTTTTCCGAGCACCACGTCGTTAACTTCAAATCTTTTAGCTGCAGGTCATCACTCTCGTAATCAATATGGTACACCTGTGAACTCGTCACTTGGTAGTCGCTGACCTCACGCAATGGGTATAAATCCACGTATTTTCTTTGCAGTCCATTTGATCTAAAAGCGAATGTCTTCGCATGCGGAGAAAAGCTGGCAATTATGTCGCCATTAGATATCATTTTCAGAATAAACAGAAGCTAGTTTGGAAGCCTTGTAAGCCTTATCCCGTCTTTGAATCGGACGCGTCCACCTTTTCTGACCTAGCGTGTCTGGCAATCCTATGCGATGAGCTCATGAAATTTCAATACTCATCTGTATGGCATCTCAAAGTTGAAAATTTTCCAGGCTAAATAGAAAAATTACCCGCCTAGATCCACGTGATATTAGGCTGGAGGAACTCAAACGTCAACAGAAAGCCTAGGATTCGGCGACTCCGAAGAGTCTTCTAAGGTTAGAAAGACTCGGGAGTTCCGCAATATTATCCTCTATAGGCTCATGAGGTTTGAAATGCCTTGACGATCTTCTGGAGACAAATTGGCCATGAATATGTCGTGTTTTCCAACATCCGCTTGAACGGACGACAAGACCGTCTTGAAGACGTCATAGACGTTGACATGGTCAATCACAGAGCCGGACAGAGGGTCCTCATCGAGATCTTCAAAGTCTTCGACGGGGTCGAAGATCTCTGCGCTGCCATCGACGAATTTGAGATTCTGGGCTTCCTTATTGAGAAATTCGAGATATGATTCCTCGTCAGCATCGTTCCCGTTGTCATTATCGTCATCGTCATCACCCTCTTGGTAGTCGTTCACATCCTGCCACTCGTTTTGCTCGAAAGCGCTACTAGCAAACTGGTCAGCAGAATAGACCTTGCGTTTTTCCTCCAAGTCTTTCAGAGCCTGGGGGAAAGCAGTCAGCAATTTCATGATTTGAGAACTGGACTGTCTGAGAACAGCTTCAAGCGACAGAGTCTGGATATCAGCAAGCGAAACTTGGCCGTTCAGACTCAACAATGCCATCACAGATAGCTTTATGTCATAAACTCGCTTGTAGTGAGGGACCAAGAAACCATACCACAGGTCGAAGAAACTCGAAAGAGCGTTCTGCGAGCCCAGGTATCCCAAAGTCAGGCTCGGGTTGCAGGCTAGACACGCTATGATGACATTGAAAGAGCTCACAGTGAACACCACATTCTTTTTCAGATCAGCAGCTTCGCGTGTGATGGCGGAGAGGGCATCTTCCAGAAAATTCTTGTAAAGAGTCTCAGATGCCGTGGCGTCTAGAGCAAGTACAAGCTTCTGAGACAGCTCGAAAACATGTGCCATGTCATCGAGAGAAGTATCCTCGTTCATAATAGCCTTTTTATAAACTTCAAACAAAATGTTAGAGTAAAATGAATTCTTCTTAAGCTCCTCCTGACCGTAGACAAGGTAATTGTTGAATGCGACCATAAAATCCTCAAGATAAAATGCCACCATACCTTCTTCCTTCTGGTTACATTCGCCTATTAGCTCTAGTATTTTCCACGAAAAAGGAGTAACCTCCCTTAGCAGGAAAGTAGAATTTTCGATGAATTCGCAGACCTCACGGTAGAAATCTTCCATGTTGTTTTTGAGAATAAATTCGGCCGCTGGGTAAAAAGACTGCTCTAGACTTCTCACAATGTCATGAGAGTTTTCAAACGAAAGCAGAATGGAGATTGCCGTAGACAAAATACCCAATGCCGCCATCTGTTTATCAGTATCATCAGGCAACTCGCTGTAATCGCTGATATTGTTGATGTCAAGGTTCGAGGATTCGTTCAGATCGATAGCCAGTTTCAAGAATTGTTGCACAAGGTCGGTCATCAGCTCAATGCCAAAGGGCTGCAGTTGTTCAGAAAAGCACTCCACAAATTCTTGAAGCACGCCGGAAACAGCATCAGATTCGATTTCATTAGAAATGCGCAAAAGTTTTTGAGTCATTGGCACCACATTGGCGGATATTGGTCCCTGAAACTCAGGTGCGTGAATGAAAGCCTGGATTCCCAAAGCTGCGAGGAGCTCGACCGGTAGGCAGTCGGAGTCTTCCATAAAGCACGTAACAATACCATTATAGATGGTTTGCAGCGTTTGTTCATTGCTGAACTGTTGCTCACCCAGTTTGGAGCAGATCTCGCAAACACGCGCCTTTAAAAATTGATGAGGGGAATAGAAGTAAGGAAACACAAGAGACACCAACAAGCTTTCAACTTCTTTGGCAAAAATGGAGTTTTTCTGACACAAACGATCCAAAATGTTGGAGAATATCCTCAGCGATGATTCGACCTCCACTGCCTTTCCGGAATCAGACAAGCTGTTGTTCAACTTTTCGGTCACGAACAGTCCGGTGGGTTCAAGCGTGGTCTTGCCGCGCTTGGTGACACATGTGGTTAAAAGAGCTAATGCTGCAAGATCTGGAGAGTAATTGTCATCCCAGACCTCTAAATTCCGATGTATGTATTCCTGAGGGTCTGTCTCGAATGTTTCCAAAGACTCCTCAGTGGGGCAAAGGAGCGGGAAGATGACATGTTCCAGGATCACTGAGTAGTAAGGTTTGATCAAAGGCCACGTAGCTTTTTGCACTACAACCTGCTCGAAAAAGCCCAAAATATGGTACATCGCCTCGTCACTGAGCCACAACGATTTAGAACTCCACTGTTCTATCTGTTGAAAGTACAGCTGAATCAATTGTGGTAAGAACTCCTGCAAATATAGTGCTTTGAAATCGTCGTAAGCGAATTTGCGTGACAGCGAAGTGGACGCGTACCTCTGGAACAGCCTCGATACGTTTGCGTAAGCCCATTTTTTGGCTTTCACCCACGGCTGGGCTTTCCGGCTTGCATTGTCCATAGACGAGCGAATTTGAGACGACAGTGGTTGCTGAATGATGGCAACGTGCAAATTAGCCCAGGGAATGAAAAATTCGGGCCGCTGTAGAGTAAATGGCAGGTCATGGTATGTGACAAATTTGTAGATTTTGAGAACCAGTTTCACCATGTCGCCTGCTTTGGCGTTGTCAATGTTCCTCCCGTCGTCAACAAGTGTATTTGTGGTGAACTCCAGCAGTGGCGGGAAGTGCTGCATGATGAGGTGCTCTAGTTCCTGTCTGGAATCATTGTCTTTCCACCGATACGTTCTGAAGATCTCGCTGAGCGCCAAAAGTCCAATGTGAGCGGAATTGATGTCGTTTGAGCCTAGCAGCTCGAAAGAGCTGCTTAAAAGCGAATCCCACTGTTTCTTGGGGTATTCTTCCGCGACAATCGTACTCAAGGCCGGTTGCAGAAGCCTGATGCAGCTAGGGGAGTATCTCGATGATTGCACTAGTGCATTCATCAGCATGTCCTTCACCACGGGTTTTTCGTCGTTATCGACCATGAAATCCAGCAGTTCGTTTCTGCCCTGCTGACGACCGCTCCACCCATAAAGAATTTTGTTTTTGAAATACAAAGCTGCTGGCAACTTGATGTTCTCTGAGATCTCTGGCGAAGATATGATGTCCAAACTTGCACCTAAGAACCCAGTGCTTTTCCCTGCAGTTTTGAGCCTAGATTCAGCCTCGCTACGCACACTTTGGTCGTGGCTCAGTGTACCAGCGAAGCATTCCAATAGAGTTGAAGGATCCATCCTCTGTTAACAAGTATTTCTCAAACGCTGTTGAGCGAATATGAGTTGAGTTGATATCAGATGAGATGAGATGAGATGAGAGCCAATCTCGATAATTCAGGGCCGTCCAAAATTTTTTGTCAAAAACGATCTCACCAGAAAGTGTCACGAGATCGGATATTTTAGTAGGTGAACGGCTGTGAGTACACCTCTTCTTGGGTTACTTCTGTCTTCAAAATGCTGGATTTGATGGGTGAAGGCTGGTGGAAGGGAGGAGAGAAGTGCTCTGGAGTTTGGAGAAGGCTTTTGACGTTGGAACGGGACGATGAAGCCGTTGGAGAGGAATCTCGAGGATCTAAGACGAACACGTCATTGGATATACTCACGGCTGGTGGAGCGTGGTTCGAGTCCATGTTCGGTGATTTTGGTGGTCTTGGGGAGTGCGGAGGCCTGCTAGTAGAGCCAAATTTTAGTTTTGGCGTGAGAAGTGACGAATCCGTGAAGGACTCTGGCACAGCCGGCAGCAGGGCCTCAGATTGCAGGTTTTCGCTCTGTGGTGACGGCGACCGCTTCTGTGGTGTGCTGACCTGAACGACAGCCGACGTTACCAGTGTCGATGGCGACAAGTTGGACAGCAAAGTCCGCGGGCTGCGAAGGGTGCGTTCACTGCCATTGCTCGTTTTCTTGACCACTGTTTTCGGCAGCAGACAGTCCTCCTCCAGGATCCACGAGTCCTCGTTGCTGTATTTGAAATTCAGCTGCTTCAGCTTCGCTTTTTCGAATTGCAGAACTGCTCGTTCTCGTGGCCCGAATAGTGACGAATACGGACTGGATTGGTCTGCATCGAATTCACACGGTTTCGTGATGACTGAAGAATTTGTCACTTCTTTTTTAAATCTCGCTTTCAAATGCTTCGATGTCGCCAGGATCACATTTAGCGTCAGCACTATGTTCAATGCCAACGGCACCCAGTCTGGGTTTATAAGTTGCCTTAGCTGACGGCCCAGAAACTGAAAAACGTCGGGCCATTCGATAACCTGCTCCTGGCATCGACACACATGCACAACATCGTACGCTGTCATATTACTGGCCGTTTCAGTGGGTCCAGAAAGCCATTCTGGCACTCGTATTGAAAAGCGAGATATTACGCCCACTAGAAGGGCTAAAGGAGCCCCAAAAATTGCACCATTTTGAAGAGTGGACCTATTCTGCATGTTCCTCCACCAACACAAAGTGCGAGTCTCTGAGTCGTCCTATGGCTTCAAAAGGGACAAGTGTAGGGATGGTCGGTTATGCTGTAGTTGTAGTACTACGGTAGTAACTCAAAAATACGAGTATTATCGTTTACTACGACACGTTTGATCATATAGGCAGAGAAAGGTGTCAGCGCGCTCAAGCGATGGATCCCAAGCTCAACAACACCAATTGAGCCAGCAATTGTAGCGACCAAAAACCTATTCTCTTCAAACGTAGATTTTTACGGTCATCGTCGGCCGCGTAGTCAGCAAAAGCGTCGTAAACTTCTGCACTTAGATCGTCCATAAGCCGACAGTCGTAAATGGTCCAGGAACCTTCGAAATCTGACATTTCTTTGACAACTTGACACTTGATCGGGATGTAGGTGCGTCTGGAGTTGATGTAACCCACAATAGGCCTTATTAGCGCGCTGTTGATATGGCTGAGGGCGTTGTCGAACAGTGGGACCTCAGCAGTGACATTGTGCAGCCTTAGGAAAAAATCCATGATGAAGTACTGCTGTGGGTCGATGTCTTTCTGTTGTGGCACCTGGTATGGTTCTGGAAGTAACAACGCTGAGTGCCGCTGTGCCTCTTTCAGCAGTCGCTGTCCGATGACCGTGAACATTTCGCTCAATTGCAGCGCGTCCGGATCCTTGTCAGGAAGTAAAATGTCACCAATCATGTCAACCTGCCCCTCTGTGATCCAGCCAAAGGGCCCCTCGACGCCGGCGTTCAGATGGTCTATGTCCAGGTTGTCCACTCGCATGCGAGTCACTTTTTTCCATGGCGACGCATTGTTTGGCGAGTCGTCCGCCTTATACTTCTTGTGAATCGAAAACAAAGAGTTGTCATAGGTTCCGCTGATATTGTTCGCGTTCAAGAGATCGAAAAATAGCCAGTGCTTGCGAAGCTGTGGAAGCTCGCAATTGAACACACTTACCTGGAACGGACGGAAACCGTTAGGCTGATACAGTGTGATCAAGAAATCGTTCATTTCGAATCTGGAAATCTCAAAGTCTCCGGGCTGGTGGACGTTCAAATAGTTTCTTGGGTCATCGTTTTCCTTCCACATAACATGAGTACGATCTACCACCCCCCGCAGTCCATTTATAGTAACCTCGTCTAAGATACCGCGCCCGTTTATCCACTTGCTAAAACTTAGAGATATTTCGACCTGGTCCATGGTCAAATCGAATTGTGCATAGTTGCCATCGTCGAAATCCTCTCTACTGACAAGCAGTTTCTCTGTTATGGCCAGTTTGGCTCTTTCTGCAGCCTCATTTTGAGAACCCTTCGTAAAACTATGCGATACCTTCGGTCTGCGAGAAACGAAGACATTGTTGAAACAAATTTTGCGAGACGACCAATCGGGAACAATGGCACTCTCGAACACCACAGAGACGGAGCTGTTTTTCGTCAAAAGGTTTCCGACTTGTGTCGCTACGTATTCTTGCGCGAACACCGTATTGACCAAGTATATTATTAACGATGCGAACGTTGTGGTTCCCAGGATAATCAGAATCACGTTGCTGACTAGAATCCATGAGATAAATGCACTTATATCATCGGAGTTGAACGGTTTCATTGATCTGGTAAGGGTCCACTTCAAATTTATTCTAAGTTTTTGAAGCAGGCCCGTGGCTTGCACTAGCATTCTGTCTCTCTCCGTGATGAACTTGAAGGGATGCAAATTCGACTTGCCATTAAAAAGAGTCTTTTGACCTGACGTAGTGAAAGTAAATTCGTTGCTATTCTGAGCATTGGGCTTGTTAGGAGTGTGTTTCTGAGCGTTCCATCGTACCGAAATCTGTTTCAAAGATAGGGCTCTGGGATGAAGTCTGGCGTTGATGGCGTTAATCAGTATTGGTTTATGTGTGACGCCTTCGTAACGAGACAAACAACCTTTCGTGGTGACCAAGATATAACGCTGCATTGATTCCCTAGCCGCCCGATGCGTTTCGAGTTTGATGGGGTCTTTCTCGAACGATGAGGCCCAATTGAAATAATCGCTGCAACAGATTGAAAAAGTCTTGGTCTCACAATCACCGACGTCCTTTGTGTGAAGACTAAGAGCCAAGTAAGAAATAGACTCGTGGATACCAGAAGTGTTGGTGGAGCTTAGCAACAGTTATTTGATTTGAACCATACCTAGCTTAAGTGGGAAGGAACTCATTTAATCATATTCACGCCTATATGGGTATTCGGTATAATTTTTTGAATCTTCAGTTAACTTCAATAACGCGGATTTAGCTCAGTTGGGAGAGCGCCAGACTGAAGATAACTTCGGTCAATTGAAATCTGGAGGTCCTGTGTTCGATCCACAGAATTCGCATTTTTTAGAAAATTGAATTTAATCATTTTTCATATTTTTGAAGCAGACATAAACATTCAATAGTTGCTTGTGCCACTTTTCCCAAGCTAATCATTCAGAATACCTCTCAGTGCGAGACAACATGAAATAGAGTTTTTAATTAAACTTCACAATATAAAAAATAATCTTCATCATAAGAAAGTACTCCCCTGGCCTCTAATTGATGTCGATTTTCCCCTATTCTGACAATTTTCCATGCCCAAATTCTAACTCCAACTCCAAGGAATACTACATAGACCTATTCGCTCACAGTGAACTATAACAATAAATTCATCGTGAATCAATTGGCTAAATATCGCTCTACCAATTCGGCCCGAGACAATCTCGTCATTCTTTATATATTCGCTGTTGTCGAGCTAAATACTGACATCTTATTAAAATAACGATTTCATAACCATGTACGAAAGAGCCAAATTTTTCAAGTGAAAAACTCTGACCTTGAAGAACTTGCTCAGCTCACTTACACACCTTTCTTGCTTGCATTTCGATCCTACCAATTGATCTTCAACGAGCCTCGATTCTACATCAATCTACCATGTCTGAAATCCCAGCCAACGCTAACGTTTCCATTTTCGCCAAGAACGAACAAAAAGCCAGAGAACTCATTGGCCAATTGGGTCTAAAGCAAGTTCCAGGTATCTCTCGTGTCACTTTCAGAAAGAAGAACAACCAGATCTATGCTATCGAAAAGCCAGAGGTTTTCAGATCTCACGGTGGTAACTTTGTCGTTTTCGGTGAAGCCAAGATCGACGACTTCCCACAAAGATTGGCCAAGGCCCAACAAGAAGCTCAAACCGCTGGCCCAGGTGTCTCTACTGCCGGCGCTGACGCCATCTCTAAGGACCCTCAATCCATCCAGGACGACATGGTCGCCGCTGCCAGCGAGAAAAAGGTCTCGGAAGTCGCCGATGACGACTCCGCTGCCGACGAGACTGGCTTGAACCAGGACGACATCGAGTTGGTTATGCAACAAGCCAACTGCGCTAGACCTAAGGCCGTCAAGGCCTTGCGCGACAACGACTCCGACATTGTCAACGCCATTATGTCCTTGTCTTAAACCTAGACCTTATGTAACTGCTATTTAGGCATTAATCTGGGTTGCGACTGCACGTTATCCACAACTGTGTTTTTAGAGTCCGAGGGAACAGCTGCGCTGTCGATAAGAGAAGGTTTCTCTTCGACGACTTTGTCAACGCCTCTTTCGATGCCTTTTTCGACGTCTTTCCTGTCACTTTTGTCGCTGTCGTAGCGCCAATTGCACAACGGACATACGTATTGTAAGCGCATCCCAGAGACGGTGTAACTGCCTGCATGACGTTTGCAATTCCCACAAATCACCGGTTTAAGTTGCGATTCCAGTTTCACGTCCCCACCAGATATTATGTCCAGCACTTTGTCGAACCATTTGTCTCTCTGCACCTGTGATTCTTGCGAATTGCCCTGTTTTTGGAAATCTGCCAGCTCGCGCTTCAGTTTGGTCAATTCTTCATATTTCGACTTCATTTCTTCGTCCATGAGTGTCATAGCGTCCTCTTCTTGATGCTGGCCTGACGAGAATCTCTTGATCAGCGAATTTGTAGAGTAAAAGTGGGTTTTCTGTTTTAGAGCTTCCAGTTTTTCCTGATGCTGTGCTCTGAGCCGTTCCACTTTACGCAGCGTTCGCTGCGTGAAAAACTCGTACCACTTGTCAATCCCCCATTTGAGAGCCAAAAACACTATTAGTGACACCACCAGCGATGCTATGATGAAATGTTTGTCGGCAAGTTGAACGTACAGCACTGCATTGAAGAGCGCCAAAAGACCCGAGCCGTGTATGTAGCAACGTTTGTGCCATTTAGATTTTCCTACATCCTTCTGTTTTAAACTCATATCCAGCTGGTGGATTTGAGATGTGATTCGTGCAAGATCTTGCGTGTATTGTTTGATCAAGCTTTCTTGACTTTGAACCCTAAAAAGCCCGGTAAGTTGGCGCAACATCTTGGCGATCTGGTATTTTTTTGTCCAGTGGGTGTCTTAAACAAACGCAGACGATGACAAGACACGAGAGCGTGGTATTAGTCCAGCTATCGTCGTGGTTTGTCAAAGTCAGAACGGCGATGAGATTTGCTTGACATAGAGACATCAACCTTTAAAGAGTAATGAGTTTTGGACGAGAGTCGTAAACGACGATTTTTTCAAACGAAAATATACATTTATTCAGTCACGTGACGAAAAGAAGAGGTCGGTTTACTTAACTAGATTTCTGGTTAGTTTACCTTTTTGATTACTGCTGAAATAAAAACCCCAGCATGCCAGCTGCTATTCAGGCTTCACTTAACTCTTGATCATCTTCTTCCTCCCCTTGCTTCTCCAAATTGCACTCGAAATGTGAGCTTTCTGGCACTATTAGCAGTGGATCAACGGCAGGAATATTCGGTCACGTGACGAGTACACCTCATACAAATACGTATACGAGTACGAGTACTCGCTAAACCATTGTCCATATTTTGCAGGGTCTTTGCTTAAGCAACTGTAAGCAACTTTAAATGTACTGTGAGCTTGCGCACTCTTCGATGCCTGTTCCTCTGGCAGTGTCCTGTATGTAGCTATATCACTTTGGAGTAAACAGTCGTATATCATGTGACTGAGTTTCTGGATGATGAATTATTTAGCAGGATCGACAGCACTTTACGATTATTCTGAAGATCGTACACACCCGCTGCTCATCAAACCCAAATCACCCACCCCTCTGTCTCATTATCGATCTTTTCATTTTGGTTTCGGTAAATGCACCAAAAACTGTTTTCACCAAGTGCGAGAAATCCCGGTCCCAAATGCTGGTGAAATGGTGTCTGCCAAACCCAAAAGTGGTAACTCAAATAGCCACTAATTGGCATTCCATCGACCACAACAAGCTTGGAAAGTTCACGTTCTGACGCTGCACATTTTATACCAGCTCGTATAAAGCGACCAAACGTCATCTTAAAATCGCCTATAGTTCTATCACTGTGCTACACAATGGCTAATACAGCACAGCGAATCCATCGCTGTGCCCTGGTGTGAAGATTCCTGCTAATGCCAATCGTAGAGGTCAGCGTGTCGAAACTGAAATCTCTTTTCGATATCGATGGTAGCGTGGCAGTAACTACTCCGCTTGGCAACACTTTACTCGAAATTCAAGGCGAGCTCGAGTTTCCCACAGTTCCTCCTGTTAATGACGTCGACAACAAATTTAGCATATATAACAACAAGAATATAGTAAGATTCGGTCTGCTGCAAGTGGAGCCCGGGTCTAAAAAGGCCACGATGTTAGTGGGTGAAAAACAGCGTCTTTTGGGATCGGTTGTAAAACTGGACTCGCCGTTGGGGCTTTTAAAATTCGACCATTCCACTGGCACTGTGGACTTGCAAGATGTAATACGCTACAAAATCATCTTCAAAGACAGACCACTCCCGATTATGTGATTTATACCTACTCTACATACCAAAATAAGAATATATGTACATACTTTGCATTTCCCTGTCAGAAAAAATACACTCGTCAACCCCACATGCTCAATTGCACTGCACTGCTCTGTACTGCACTGCTGTGATCAGGAAAGGCTCCATCCAGTATACAAAAGATCACCTATCTCGGTTTGCTCTGGTGTAATTATCGGAAATGGATGTCCCTCGGTGTTGAAAACCAAGTTTTTGAGATCCACATCG
The DNA here is from genome assembly GCA_900074715.1 of Lachancea meyersii CBS 8951. Classification (NCBI taxonomy): domain Eukaryota; kingdom Fungi; phylum Ascomycota; class Saccharomycetes; order Saccharomycetales; family Saccharomycetaceae; genus Lachancea; species Lachancea meyersii. The sequence continues at coordinate 1,755,524 of LT598484.1, read as the reverse complement.
TCCTGGAAGAGCAGATGCAGGTATTTCAGCGTCTCAGCCAGCCAGAAACTTTCAAGACTATCGGACCTTACCGGAGGATCTGCCAAAACGTCCTTCAAACATGTATAAGGACATTTTTCATCGGCAGGTCTGCATTTCACGCCCGAGTGTTTCTCAAACGCGCGGAAAATCTCCCACCCCCAGTCGCGATACTTCGAGTCCTTGGTCAGATGGTACAGAAACATCAACGATTCTACAGTCTCGGGTCTTTGTAGATTGTGAGCATCTGCAGGCTTCACATAAAAATCACCTTCCTGCGACTGCCACCAGGAATTGGTATAGGCCGTTCTGACTAAAGGGTCGTTGAAAACCACGATTTCCGGAGAGAGGCCCGAAGGCACTTGATGGTACATTTGGTAGCAGGTATAGGTCAGTTCCTGGGCTAGTGTCCAGTCTTCTTCGCGTTTTGCGTCCCAAAAGTCTTGTTTCCTCGCATCATCGATGTGCCAGCCTTCGGTAGCGCCCATTGCTAGTAGTCCTCCCATAAAACACACCAAATGGTCCATCTTGGGAGAAAAATTACTGTATATTCCACGCAATCGCTCTCCAATGTAAAAAAGACCATTAGGACTGGACCTAGAGATCAAATGCCGCTTCACTCCCTCCATGGATTCGCGATACAGCTGGTAATACAATTGCTCACCCGTTTGTAAATACTGCTTCAGGAGGTACTCGTAAAAAGAGTCGCCACGGGATCCGAGTCTGATGTTGTTACCTCTAAACTTGGCAGTGTCAGCATCGACAAATATAGGTGCCAGTCCTTTGTACTTCCCGATGAGGTCGTTAGTCTCGTACAAAGGCTTGTACACTTTTTCCACCGCTTTCCAATATGTTGCATTTCCTGTGATTGCGCTGAGATACTTGAACTCGAGTTGTAGGGTGGTGAACTCCGCGGTCGAGGACGCTCCTCTGTCGACGTGATTCTTTCTGGACTTGCCCGTGTGCAAATTAACACTGGAGTACGGAATTCCGGTGTTGGTATTTTCGAAAGCCGGCAGCAATCTATCAGCCAGATCTGTAGCTTTTTCCAGGTAAACCGTGGAGTTTCCCAGGTGTAGTTCTTTCGATAGGTGGTATGCCGATAGCAGACCGCCCAGCATGCGAATGGTGGTTTCGAAAAGTGAAACGGACACGTCGATGTCGTAGTCGAGTTTGGTGTCGACCCAGTTTTCGACTCGTGCTATTTCTGTTTTGAATTCTTCTTGATGGCGCAAACTAGAATTGTGCATCATAAGCATAGTGTCCAAGGAATCGACGATGATCCAGCCCAAAGGCTTGGTTGATAATCTGTGCAAGGAGGATATCTTTTTAGAGAGCGGCTGGTAAACATCTGCGTCCCATCCGTGAGCCAAGTAGTCTCGCCAAGACTGTAAAAATGCGATTTCGATTCTGTCTCGTTGGTTTTCCAAGAGATGCAATTTTGGCATAAAAAATGCTCTGTAAGCTATAAAAGCAGACACCAAGAGCACCAAGTTTCGAACAAACTGCATTTTGATGCGAGAGCAAGTGCTAGTGCCAGTGCGAATGT